>OU342743.1:141838684-141883373 GCA_910589775.1 Avena eriantha
TGCTCTCATGGGCCCATGCAATATGATCTGGATAATCAGTGCAAACGAACACCATCATCGGGGACTTCGTCACGACGACGGATTGCAGAAGATCAGATGGTATGTGTGCTTGAAACTCAGTGTTAGGGTGTGTTTGTTTGGGCTGTGGCTGGCTGGCTGTGCCGCTGTTTAAAGAAAGCTGCTGTGCAGCAGAAGCTGCTTTTCTATGTTTAGCTATTTGGCTAGTTGGCTGGCTATCTAGCGGTATGCTAAGAAATTGTCTGAAATACCCTAGAGTTTCTAGAACATGTACTCCCCCCGTCTCAAAATAGATGTCTCAATTTTTTCTAAATTTAGATGTATCTTATACTAAATAGTGTTTAGATTCATCCAAATTTTGATAAATTTTCGATATCTATTTTGAGACGAAGGACATATAACTATTGATGAAAGTGTATAAGCGTATACATCAATGTAAAATACCATGAACGATTGACCCTGTATAATTCATACATCATCTCTGCGATCCTAACGTTCATAATTTGCACAGTTCAAATAGCTCACACGCACACTATTAAACTGCATTTCTTTAAACATCAACTATTAAACATCAGGAGAACTAACAACAACAAGGAATCGTGCACTGTTTTGGAACCTAACAAATTAACTATTAACTAATTAACTTTTTTATATGTTATGATGTTGATTTTTTTCGGGTATAGGTTCTCCACGTCTGAATAATTGATAGTAATCTCAATTCAATTCAATTTTATGCTCACGTTGCCTCCACGCCCGAATAATTGATAGTAATATCAATTCAATTTAATTTTATGCTTGGGTCAGTCCTCCGCGTCCGAATTATTGATAGCAATATCAATTCGGTGTTCACATGCATATGCAGCCAAGGCAACGTGGAGGCAGCACCAAAATACCTCCATTAACTTGGAACATGTGCTCATGAACCTATAAAAAGAGTTACAAAGGCTATAAGGCCTATAATGGCTAGGAAGCCTACAAAATAGGTCCATGATGCCAAAGAAGAAATAAGAGGAAAATAATGGAGGAGAAGACTCTTGAAGGCTGCTCTCGCTTATAAAATCAGACAGTCGCAGCGAAAAGAACACATACACCAGCACCAGCCATCCAGCAACCAGCAGAGCAGAGAGCCAGTGCTAGCAAACTCTCAGTTCACTAGTAGTAGTTGTAACCTTCTCCCTATAATAAAAGCAACTATATTGAAGACACTTGTACCATAAGCTTGGAGAGGTTGTAATGTAATTTTCTTTATCTTCGTGTAAGCCCTTCGGGGGTTTCTCGAAAGGAAAAACCATATGTAAGCTATATTGTGGAAATGATGTAGTGTCCATATTAGATACTCCTATAGTATAGGGAGTACTTGCTGTAGGCGTAGCCTGCTCAGCCTAGGAGACATGTCTATCGATGGATTGTTGGGGCGTGAGAAGAAGCTAGTCAGGGCGTGAGAACGGCGACGGACCACAGACGGTTGGCGTTCGCTACTTTCCTCTATTTTGTTTGTTCCGTGTTTAAACAGGTGCAAGAGAATGGTGCAAGGAATGGCAGTCACCGTAAATAGGTTAAACTATAGTGGCAAAGCAACGTACTGGTTCAACTTTGAGTAGCGAAGCGGCGGGAAGCACCTCTCAGGGTTCTTTGGCCGCGCAATGTATTGGTTGCTTTCGCTTTTGGAAAGCCAGCTACAAAGCCGAGCTGTTTGTTTCAATCCTCTCGCTTATTCATGTGGAAAGCTGGGAAAAGCCCAAACAAACAACTCCTTAGACTTATGAGTGATTGGGTTCAGAAGACGAATCTGGTACGACTCCACCCTCTGAGCAAGCACGATGACGCCACGAGAAACACCGGCAGAGTAGAATCTTTTGGAAGAAGAGGGCATCAGTTAGCACTAAGATGTTTACAATGGAAAATACCAATAAATGAATGATATATATATATAGAATCTTTGGATGTGAATGTGAACCTGCGATGGGCGTCCATTAGATTCGTCCTGAAGCAACGACCAGTGGCGAGATTGAGGAAGGTGAAGTCACCAACATCTGGAAGTGTGTGTCTATCATGATCCAGTTGTTGCGATGGAATTCGGGCACCTTTAAAGTGCAGCGCCAATCGGTGCAGACTTCCCGACAAGCAGCATAGGTGTCGACGTACTCCTATTTCTCTAGCAAGCAGTCGGCGATCTTGCGAAGTGGGTCGGCCGAGAGATCAGACCAGTTCCTCTTCATCCGGCTACTGGCCATGGCTTACGTGCGGGAATGTTTTGATCGAGGAAGAAAGAAGACCTACCACTACGAGGAGAAGAAGAAGAGGAGAAAAAACGAGGGAGACGAAGCGGAACTGCCACTACGAGGAGACGAGGAGATGAGGGAGAAGAAGCGGAACTGCCACTTCAAGTTTGGATCAACAGGCTTTTTTCAGAACTAGCGCGCGAACCAGCCATGCACTGCATGCAAGTTTTGATCAAACAGACTGACATGTGGGACCTGCTAAAAAAATCCGTTAAGTGCTATTGTGCATAATGTGCTGACAGGTGGCATGTTTTCTGAGTGGCAGGCCCGCCTCCTCTACCTTTGATGGCGCGTGTCCCAGGTTCAAGGGCTGGTGCCGCCAACAACACATTATTGTGCAATTTTCCATGTTTTGTCGCAACCAGCTCCACTCCGCTCCGCTCCTCTGCTCCTGCCACTACCACTCCGCTCAGTCGTGCACCGCTCTCGTCGTCCCCTTGGGTCATCATCCTCCCACCCTCCCCTCCCTGCCATCCCCTCACGTCCCCTCCCTTCTCCTTCCTGCCCTGTCTCCTTGCCGCCGTCCATCGCCCAGGCGTGTCTAGAAAAGAAAACCGAGAGTAGGTCGTTGGGTTAGGCGCCCAACGACGCTGGTGATCCGGATCCCGCTCGGAGATGGATCTTGCGAGACTTGAGAACATGGAGATGGGTCCTGCGCGGCTGGAGAGCACGAAATCTCCTTCAAGTCCAGAGAGCATAGAGGACAACAAAACAGGGGATGAGGAAGCGGGGTGCAGAGCTTTGGAGGTATGGAGCCCGGAGAAGGTGCAGTGCGTCCACATTGAAGGGTAAGAACTGTGATTCCTTTTCTGCATACCCCAATTAGTGTTTCTAGTCCCGTGGTGATGGCAAGGATATGTGTTGGTAACCGCATGAAGTCTGTACATCTTTTCCTTGAGCATGATGCTTTGTCAAGCGGGCATGAAGGCACTAAAATGTGTGGAGGTGCGAATGATGATGAGAAAGCATATCTAGACGTGGCTGGTGACCCTGATAGGATGGAGAGTAGGGAATATTTGGTTGATTCGAACTTTGAGCCTGACTATGGGACTGATGAGGAAGAGGAATGTGAAGATGTGGAAATGGGATGTAGATATGATGACGAAGACGAGGATAGGCCAGTGATACACTTTGACAGGGATAATCCTACAATTGATGAGGGGACTATCTTTAAGAATGTGCAGGACTGCAGATATGCAGTTGCAACCTATGCAATTAGAGTTGGGTTCAAATTTATCATTGAAAAGAGCGACCAAAAGAGATTTAGGGTGCACTGTAGGGAAAGTAATGTGTGTAAATGGAGATTACATGCATCTCCAATGCACGATCGACACCCATTTCAGGTTGCAATAGCTACATTTAGTTCCAATGCATGATCGACACCCATCTCCAATGCATGATGAACACACATGCAATGACACTGGTGGATCCATATGTGGATTGTGAAAATAACACACATGCAGTGACTCTAGTTGTTGTTTGTAAAAAAGAACACACATGCAATGACACTTGTGGATCCATTTGTGGTATCTGAAGAGAACACGCATTTCAATGCCACTGGTGGATCCATATGTTGTCTTTGAAAAGAACAGTCATGAAATGGCACTAGATGTGGTCTCTGAGATGAACACACATGCAATGACACTGGTGGTTCCATATGTGATCTGTGAAAAGAACACACATGCAATGACTCTAGCTGTGGTTAATGAGAAGAACACAAATGCAATGATACTAGTGGATCCAGATGTGCTCTATGAAAAGAACACACGTGCAATGAACTCTGGTGGAACCACATGCAATGACACTGGTGGATCCATGTGTGGTATGTGAAGAGATCACACATGCAATGACATTGGTGGATCTAGATTGTGTCTATGAAAAGAATAGTATTGAAACGACTCCAGTTGTTGTTAGTAAAGATAACACACATGCAATGACACTAGAGGATCCATGTGTGGTCTTTGAAGAGAACACACATGCAATGACTCTAGATGTGGTTAATGAGAAGAACACACATGCAATGACACTGGTGGATCCATAGGTGGATTGTGAAAAGAACACACATGCAATGACTATAGTTGTTGTTAGTAAAAAGAACACACATGCAATGACACTGGTGGATCCATGTGTGGTCTCTGAAGAGAACACACATTTCAATAACAGTGGTGGATCCATATGTGGTTTGTGAAAAGAACACTCATCCAGTGACTCTCGATGTGGTTAATGAGAAGAACACACATGCAATGACACTGTGGATCCATAGGTGGATTGTGAAAAGAACACACATGCAATGACTCTAGTTGTTGTTAGTAAAAAGAAATAAAATGCAACGATACTGGTGGATCCATGTGTGGCATGTGAAGAGAACACACATTTCAATGACACTGGTGGATCCATATGTGGTATTTGAAAAGAACAATCATGAAATGACTCCATATGTGGTGTCTGAGAAGAACACACATGCAATGACACCAGTGGATCCATAGGTGGATTGTGAAAAGAACACACATGTAATAACTCTAGTTGTTGTTAGTAAAAATAACACACATGCAATGACACTAGTGGATCCATGTGTGATGTCTGAAGAGAACACACATTTCAATGATAGTGGTGGATCCATATGTGGTTTGTGAAAAGAACACTCATCCAGTGACTCCAGTTGTGGTGTCTGTGAAGAACACACATGCAGTGACACTCGTGGATCCATAGGTGGATTATGAAAAGAACACATATGCAATGACTCTAGTTGTTGTTAGTAAAAATAACACACATGCAATGACACTGGTGGATCCATGTGTGGTCTCTGAAGAGAACACACATTTCAATGACACTGGTGGATCCATATATGGTTTGTGAAAAGAACACACATGCAATAACTCTAGGTGTGGTTAATGAGAACAACAGACATGCAATGACACTGGTGGATCCATATGTGGATTGTGAAAAGAACACACATGCAGTGACTCTAGTTGTTGTTAGTAAAAAGAACTCACATGCAAAGACACTGGTGGATCCATGTGTGGTATCTGAAGAGAACACACATTTTAATGCCACTGGTGGATCCATATGTTGTCTTTGAAAAGAACAGTCATGAAATGACTCCACATGTGGTCTCTGAGAACAACACACATGCTATGACAATGGTGGTTCCATATGTGGTTTGTGAAAAGAACACACATGCAATGACTCTAGCTGTGGTTAATGAGAAGAAGACACATGCAATGATACTGGTGGATCCAGATGTGGTCTATGAAAAGAACACACATGCAATGAACTCTGGTGGAACCACACGCAATGACACTGGTGGATCCATGTGTGGTTTGTGAAGAGATCACACATGCAATGACATTTGTGGATCTATATGTGGTCTGTGAAAAGAATAGTATTGAAACGACTCCAGTTGTTGTTAGTAAAAAGAACACACATGCACTGACACTGGTGGATCCATGTGTGGTCTTTGAAGAGAACACACATGCAATGACTCTAGATGTGGTTAATGAGAAGAACACACATGCAATGACACTGGTGGATCCATAGGTGGATTGTGAAAAGAACACACATGTAATGACTCTAGTTGTTGTGAGTAAAAAGAACACACATGCAATGACATTGGTGTATCCATGTGTGGTCTCTGAACAGAACACACATTTCAATGACAGTGGTGGATCCATATGTGGTTTGTGAAAAGAACACTCATCTAGTGACTCTAGATGTGGTTAATGAGAAAAACACACATGCAATGACACTGGTGGATCCATAGGTGGATTGTGAAAAGAACACACATGCAATGACTCTAGTTGTTGTTAGTAAAAAGAACACACATGCAATGACACTGGTGGATGCATGTGTCGCATGTGAAGAGAACACACATTTCAATGACACTGGTGGATCCATATGTGGTCTTTGAAAAGAACAGTCATGAAATGACTCTAGATGTGGTCTCTGAGAAGAACACACATGCAATGACACCGGTGGATCCATAGGTGGATTGTGAAAAGAACACACATTTCAATGACTCTAGTTGTTGTTAGTAAAAAGTACACCCATGCAATGACACTGGTGGATCCATGTGTGGTCTGTTAAGAGAACAGACATTTCAATGACACTGGTGGATCCATATGTGGTCTGTGAATAGAACAGTCATGAAATGACTCCAGGTGTGGTTAATGAAAGAATTCACATTTCAATGACAATGGTGGTTCCATACGTGGTCTGTGAAAAGAACACACAATGAATGACTCTAGTTGTGGTTAATGAGAAGAACGCGCACACAATGACACTGGTAGATCCATAGGTGGATTGTGAAAAGAACACACATGCAATGAACTCTGGTGGAACCACATGCAATGACACTGGTGGATCCATGTGTGGTCTCTGAAGAGAACACACATGCAATGACACTGGTGGATCCATGAGTGGTCTCTGAAGAGAACGCACATGCAATGACTGTAGATGTGGTTAATGAGAAGAACACACATGCAATGACACTGGTGGATCCATAGGTGGATTATGAAAAGAACACACATGCAATCACTCTAGTTGTTGTTAGTAAAAATAACACACATGCAATGAGACTAGTGGATCCATGTGTGGTCTCTTAAGAGAACACACATTTCAATGATAGTGTTGGATCCATATGTGGTTTGTGAAAAGAACACACATGCAATGACTCTAGCTGTGGTTAATGAGAAGAACACACATGCAATGACACTGGTGGATCCATATGTGGATTGTGAAAAGAACACACATGGAATGACTCTAGTTGTTGCTAGTAAAAAGAACACACATGCAATGACACTAGTGGACCCATGTGTGGTCTCTGAAGAGAACACACATATCAATGACACTGGTGGATCAATATGTGGTCTTTGGAAAGAACAGTCATGAAATGACTCCAGATGTGGTCTCTGAGAAGAACACACATGCAATGACACTGGTGGATCCATTGGTGGATTGTGAAAAGAACACACATTGGAATGACTCTAGTTGTTGTTAGTAAAAAGAACACACATGCAATGACACTGGTGGATCCATGTGTGGTCTCTGAAGAAAACACACATTTCAATGACACTGGTGGATCCATATGTGGTTTGTGAAAGGAACAGTCAGGAAATGACTCTAGATGTGGTCAATGAAAGAATACACATTTCAATGACAATGGTGGTTCCATATGTGGTGTATGAAAAGAACACACATGCAATGACTCTAGCTGTGGTTAATGAGAAGAACGCACATGCAATGACACTTGTGGATCCATAGGTGGATGGTGAAAAGAACACACATGCAATGAACTCTGGTGGAACCACATGCAATGACACCGTGGATCCATGTGTCGTCTGTGAAGAGAACACACATGCAATGCCACTGGTGGATCCAAATGTGGTCTGAGAAAAGAATAGTCATGAAATGGCTCCAGTTGTTGTTAGTAAAAAGAACACACATGCAATGTGATGGCTCAATGTTGATGTAGAGCTCGTTGGGAACCCCAAGAGGAAGGTATGAGAAACACAGCAGCAAGTTTCCCTTGACGGGTTTGTAGCATGGAAAACAAAAAATTTCTACCGCAAGAACGAACAAAACCCAGATCTAATCTAGATAAAAGCCAAGATCTAATCTATTAGACATGTGCAACGAGATAGAAAGCAACTAACCCTCGTAGATCCGAAAGTGTTAACAAGATTAGATCTCGTGGTTGATGTAGTCGATCACTTGCCGATCTCAAGATCGTGTGGACGATCCTTCCGGCGAGGCGTTCCAGCAGCGCTTCCGCAGTCGGTCAAGTGGACGATCCTTCCGGCGCCGCGATTCGGCAGCGCTTCCGCAGTCGGTCACACGTGCGAAGTCGAAGTAGACCTTCCTCTCCCCGTTCCAGCGAGCGGCGGAGGTAGTAGATCTTGTCCACGGAATCCCAGCAGCACGACGGCGTGGTGGTGGTGGTGGTGGAGTAGAGAATTTTGCAGGGCTTCGCCTATGCTTGTGCAGAAGAAAGGTGGAGGAGAGAGGCGGCAGAGATTGGGTGTTATGGGAGAGCACCAAGAGGGGGCGCCCCTGCCCTTCTATTTAAGGGGGGAGGCGTGCCTGGGGAGGGGGAGTCCTAGTAGGACTCCCCTCCTATGGCCGGCGGTGGGAAGGGGGGAGGAGTCCTCCTCCCCCACGAATCCGTGTCTTGCCCCACTAGGTTTCCTTTGACCCTTTCTTGGTTTTCAAGCAAACTCCAAGAAATCCTCTAGAACCTTCCAGAACATTCTGAAACCTTCTAGAATCTCCATACAAACACTCCGGAACATTTCCTAACTTAGAAAATGATCGCCAATATATGAATCTTATTCTCCGGACCATTCCGGATCTCCTCGTGATGTCCCGGATCCATTCCGAGACTCCGAACAACATTCGGTCTCCAACGCACATTCCATATCTACTTAAAACAACTTTGAACCTTAAGTGTGTCACCCTACGGTTCGCAAATATGCAGACATGATGAAGACACCTCTCCGATCAATAACCATCAGCGGGATCTGGAGATCCATAACGGCTCCCACACACTCAACGAAGACTTCGTGATCGATAGAACCATTAACATATGAAACCAATTCCCTTTGTCACGCGATACTATACTTATCCGAGGTTTGATCGTCGGTATCTCCATACCTAGTTCTACCTCGTTACTGATAAGTACTCTTTACTCGTTCCATGTTATGTCATCCCTTGTGACCCAGTCACATGCTTGCAAGCTAATTAGATGACATTCCACCGAGAGGGCCCAGAGCATATCTATCCGTCATATGGATGGACAAATCCCAATCTTGGTCCATGCGCTTCAACACATACTTTCAGAATACCCAATGACACCTTTATGACCACCCAGTTACGAAGCGGTGTTTGATGTCATCAAAGTACCCATCCGGTGATGGTGATTAACATAACCTCATGGTCGAAGGATTAGGTTACTATGTATTTTAAAGCTTATAGCAAACAAACTTAATGACTTGATCTTATGCTATGCTTACTACGGGTTTGTGTCCATCACATCATTCTCCTAATGATATGATCTTGTTATTAACGACATCCAATGTCCATGATCATCCATTAATCAACAAGCTAGTTTAACAAGAGGCTTACTAGGGACTCTTTTATGTTTACAAAACACACAAGTATTAATGTTTCCGGTTAATACAATTATAGCATGGGATGTAAAGATTTATCATAAACATAAAGATATAATAATAACCACTTTATTATTTCCTCTTGGGCATATCTCCAACAGTCTCCCACTTGCACTAGAGTCAATAATCTAGTGAAAAAAGCTGTGCATTCAACACCTATGGCTTTCTGGTGTTGTATAGACACTGTTGCTAGTGGTAAACATAATCTTCGGATCTGACACTTCCAGGTCCGTGTGTATTTGCATGTCCTTGCATCTCTACGCATTACTCATTCTCTAATGAGATGGCATTGTATAAATTTGGTCCTTTGGTGAGACCTTTAGTTCCTTGGGATTAAATCATGTTGATACAATTGTCGTACAATGTATCTTCATAGTATTATCCGGATATGAACCACACCTAGTTTGATAACAAACTACTTAACACAAATGCCCTCCTTTGCTGCTACTATAGCAGTTATATACTTAGCCTTTTGTTGTAGTATCCGTCACAATATCTCAACTTTGGAACTCATCCAAATCCATCATGGAACATCCTTTCCATTATATTGTGCCACCCATAGTCTAAATTGAGATAAATTTTATTTGTATCTCGTGACAAAACTAGTATCAATGTAACACTTTACAATGAACTACCTTTAACTATTTGTCACTTATACATGATATATTCTGAGTTCTTCCAAAGCTCATAAGAATATCTTTACTATTGTCCAATGATCATCTTATGAATCATTCTGGTATATGCTCATAACATTTAGAGCAGGACATATCTGGATGTGTACATCTCAAAGAATGATTGATCAAAATATTCTTGTGATTTCACCAAGTGTCAAAACACTTGAATCTCGTGTCAACACACTTGAATCTTCATTTAGTCCTTTCCGTGCGTCAAGAACCTTTCTTGTTGTTTCCATATTGAACTCATTCAACATCTTATCTATGTACATTTGGCAAAACCATATTAGCGCCTCAATCTATTCATATAGACATTGATGCCTAATTCTCGAGTTATGCCTAAGTCTTTCATCGAAATGAAATTCTTAACCTGTGTCAATACAAGATACATCATTTCCAATCAACAATATGTCCTCTACATAATGTATTAGAAATATGTCTCAGCGCTCCCACTTAATTTCTTGCAAATGCAAGCATCTTCATCATCTCCGATGAATTTAAACTGTTTTAACAGTTTCATCATGGTGAAGATTCCAACTCCGCTATGCTTACTTCAACCATTGAAGTTTTGCATACTCTTTTAGCATCCTTTGAATCAACAAAACCCTTTGGATCGTGTCATGTACACGTCCTAGGTAACCATTCTATTAGAAGAACTTGTTTTGTTTGTTCAACTACCATATACCAAAATATATGTAGTGGTTGCTACATTAATCCGTCTAGACTAAATATCGCTATGAAAGATCAAATCTTATCATAGTCAATTCCTTGAACATTGTCATAAACTCTTTCCGACATGTCGACTATTTCATAGATTTGAAACATCCATGTCTATTTCTTTATAGATCCAAACACGACCGATAGGCTTCACGCCTTTCCGGAGGGTCTTCTAAGTTCAAAAACTTGATTTCTCGTGTATGGATACTATCACGGATTCCATGACTTCTAGTCATTTTATGGAGTCAGGGTCCATCATCGCTTCTTTGCATATAGTCGGTTCATCATTGTTAAAACAATAACGACTTGCTTATCAAATCTTACTATTTGATTCTTACCGACCCACACGGTTCTATAGGAACTCTAATCTCCGAGATCACACCTTTTGTAATCACGAGAGCCATGAGCATTGTGGCCGCCACCGGGACACTTTCCGGGGCTGCGCTACTTAGCACATATAGCTAAGGTTCAATAACCTTATCAAAGTTCTATTGTCCTCCCACTTAACTTTTCACGAAAAATTCCTTCTCGAGAAACTTGACATTCCAAGCGACAAACTCTTTTGTCCTTGGCGTTATGGAGAAATTCCCAACAAATTCTTTGGAATAACCTACAAAGACGTGCTTATCCGACTTTGGTTGTAAACATTTTACTCATGCATAGCATTCCAAAATTTAAGAAAAGACAATTCGGGTTTTATCCCAAACCACAACTCATATGGTGTCATTTCAACGGATCACGATGGAGCTCTTTTCAGTGTAAAAGCGGTAGTCACTAAAGCTTTAATCTTTAATATATAATGGCAGTTTTATAAATGACACCTTTGATCTTACCATGTCAAACAAGGTTTCATTACATATCTTGAACACTCCATACTCCTATGGTGTTTTGCGAAATGCAAATCCATGGAACGATTCCTCAAATCTTAGGTGTTTTGCTAAATTTGTAACTCAAACATCTTTCTTTATGATCCAATCATAAACTCTTTTATTTTCTTGTTACAATGATTTTCCACTTCATCTTGAAAGTCTTTGAACATTTTTCAAATGTTTCATACTTCTTTATTATTGAGTAAGTATATACATATACTCACTCAATTCTTCGGAGAAAACATATGAAGTTGAAATCCATCGCCCACGACTTCACATAATGGACTATATACATCAATATGTACAAATTCCAATCAGTTAGTCATCCGTTCCTCTTTTGGCCTACGAACGGAGTTTTAATTATCTCCAGGAAAGTATCACAAGCGTCATTTGATCCAAATCAAAGACTCCAAAAATCCATCAACATGGAGTTTCTTCATGTATCCCTTTCAATATAATTTAAATGGCGATGTCACTTCGCAAGTGATCTTTCAATCATTTGTCTTGCGACATTTTAGCATTAGTTTTATGGTCGTTATTTCTCCAACCAGACTTGTATATCATCCATCTATTATGGAATACGGTAATTATTTGAACAACCTTTTGTTGTCATAATACCTGATCAAAATAACAATTATTGAAATAAATCTTGAAGGCAAGCTTTGATGTTAACGAGCAACACAACAACCCTTTGTTTGTTTTCGATGAACATTATCACATTTTCTCTTGCTAGTTACTTAGGCCATTGCAGTTCATGAATTGTGTTGTCCTGTATGACACTTCATACCAACCAATTCGGTATCCAATACCTAAGAACCACATTGTTTAACAAGCAAGGAATACAGCCATAACATGTATCTTCTATATGCCTAAGTTGGACATCTCCAACCTTTTATTTTCTGCCAAATATTTTATAGGTTCTCTTTCAGCAATTCCTTTTCTTTTAAAAGAATCTATCAACATCAATAGTGGTGTCATCAACATGACACAGGGTACAAAGTGTGTATAGTCAAATACCACTACCTTTGGACTTGCACTTTGAAGTGGATCACCTTCATCAAATGTTTGGCATTCTTTCAAAATTCCATTCTTTAGTAATCTTTTAGTGTAGTAAACATTTTTACTTACATCTTCTATTCATCCTTATCATGACAACTTTCATGATCAAGCTGTTATAGCTTATAAAGGTGAATTGCGAGTATAATGTTTCTTTTTCAAAACCTTTTGGAGGATTAGGACGACTAGCGTCTCCAACCTTCACAAATTCTCATCAAATATGAGGACGTATACTCTATCATGTTGTAACCAACACATAGTTTTAGATATCGCAATACCTTTCACATATGATGGTTTCTGAAATATTGCTTTCAGCTCTTAGATAAACTTGATATTAAAAACAATCTTTTGAGTATCAAGAATCATGGAGGCAAACATGATACATTAGATACTAACACTGGAATTGTTACTCTTGATTTAATACTACTTATTAAACTTCATGGAGCAAATAGAGTTTGCTGAAAGTTTGCAATAGGACTTATAAACTTTAAATTGACATTCAAAACAATACGATACCAGTTCGTAAAGTAAATATCCAGAATTTCTATTGTTCTACTATCTCAACTATAACTAAGCGTAAGGTGGTGAACGGATGCCAATGACTACAACAAACTATGCAAATTCACTTTGATTGTGTTTATGATAAATTGAGTTCGACTAATCCAAATTACAAACGAACTCCCACTCAAAACAACATCCCTCGAGTTGTTTTAGTGATTACATGAACCAAATCCACTACACCAAGTCCGATCATCACGTGAGATGATGTAGCTTTAAAGGCGAACAATCAACATGTTCATCATATCATCCATATGACTCATGCTTTACCTTTCGGTATTCCGTGTTCCGAGACCATGTCTGTACATGCTAGGCTCGTCAAGGTTAACCTTAGTTTCCGCATGTGCAAATCTGGCTTGCACCCGTTGTATGCACACGTAGAGTCTATCACACCCGATCATCACGAGATGCTTCGAAACGACGAGTCTTAGCAACGGTGCCAACTAAGGACGAACACTTTATTACTTGATATTTAGTGAGAGGGATCATCTTATAATGCTACCGTCGCGATCTAAGCAATACAAGATGCATAAAGGATTAACATCACAGGCAATTCATAATATGTGATATGATATGGCCTTTCTTCTTGTGCCTTTGATCTCCATCTCCAAAGCATGGACAAGATCTCCATCATCACCAGCGTGGCGTCAAGGTCCGTGGTGCCGCTTCATGGTTGTCCATCACCACCAACAACTATTACAACTACTTGGAATAAAGCTATTACATGATGAATAGACACGCAGGTCTTAAACAAAATTTAAAGACAACCATTAGGCTCCTGCCGGTTGCCATATTACAATAAGGATCATTGCATACATCAAATATAATCACAATCACATAATGGCCATATCACATCACAAAACCCCTGCAAAAACGAGTTAGACGCCTCTAATTTTCTTTGCATGTTTTACGTGGCTTGGGGCTTTCGAATAAGAACGGATCTTACCCTACGAACATGAACCACAACGTTGATACAAGTGTTGTCAGATGCTCATTGTAAATTGAATCTTAACTATGGTGGGAGAGACAGACACCCGCAAAGCCACTTGTGCAAAGCAAGTTGCACGTCAAGCGTGGAGCAAGTCTCATGTGCGATGACATGTAATGTTAGCCCGAGCCGCTTCATCCCACCATGCCGCAAGATGCAAAGTACACGCTAAGACACCGACAACAAAAGCATCAACGCGCACAAAAACATTGTGTTCTACTCGTGCAACAGATCTACACATAGATACGGCTCTGATACCACTGATGGGTTCGTAGCATGGAAAACAAAAAATTTCTACCGCAAGAACGAACAAAACCCAGATCTAATCTAGATAAAAGCCAAGATCTAATCTATTAGACATGTGCAACGAGATAGAAAGGAACTAACCCTCGTAGATCCGAAAGTGTTAACAAGATTAGATCTCGCGGTTGATGTAGTCGATCACTTGTCGATCTCAAGATCGTGTGGACGATCCTTCCGGCGTCGCGTTCCAGCAGCGCTTCCGCAGTCGGTCAAGTGGACGATCCTTCCGGCGCCGTGATTCGGTAGCGCTGCCGTAGTCGGTCACACGTGCGGAGTCGAAGTAGACCTTCCTCTCCCTGTTCCAGCGAGCAACGGAGGTAGTAGATCTTGTCCATGGAATCCCAGCAGCAAGACGGCATGGTGGTGGTGGTGGAGTAGAGAATTCTGCAGGGCTTCGCCTATGCCTATGCAGAAGAAAGGTGGAGGAGAGAGGCGGCAGAGATTGGGTGTTATGGGAGAGCACCAAGAGGGGGCGCCCCTACCCTTCTATTTAAGGGGGGGAGGCGCCCCTGGGGAGGGGGAGTCCTAGTAGGACTCCCCTCCTATGGCCGGCGGTGGGAAGGGGGGAGGAGTCCTCCTCCCCCACGAATCCGTGTCTTGCCCCACTAGGTTTCCTTTGACCCTTTCTTGGTTTTCAAGCAAACTCCAAGAAATCCTCTAGAACCTTCCAGAACATTCCGAAACCTTCTAGAATCTCCATACAAACACTCCGGAACATTTCCTAACTTAGAAAATGATCCCCAATATATGAATCTTATTCTCCGGACCATTCCGGATCTCCCCGTGATGTCCCGGATCCATTCCGAGACTCCGAACAACATTCGGTCTCCAACGCACATTCCATATCTACTTAAAACAACTTCGAACCTTAAGTGTGTCACCCTACGGTTCGCAAATATGCAGACATGATGAAGACACCTCTCCGATCAATAACCATCAGCGGGATCTGGAGATCCATAACGGCTCCCACACACTCAACGAAGACTTCGTGATCGATAGAACCATTAACATATGAAACCAATTCCCTTTGTCACGCGATACTATACTTATCCGAGGTTTGATCGTCGGTATCTCCATACCTAGTTCTACCTCGTTACTGATAAGTACTCTTTACTCGTTCCATGTTATGTCATCCCTTGTGACCCAGTCACATGCTTGCAAGCTAATTAGATGACATTCCACCGAGAGGGCCCAGAGCATATCTATCCGTCATATGGATGGACAAATCCCAATCTTGGTCCATGCGCTTCAACACATACTTTCAGAATACCCAATGACACCTTTATGACCACCCAGTTACGA
The DNA here is from genome assembly GCA_910589775.1 of Avena eriantha. Taxonomy (NCBI): domain Eukaryota; kingdom Viridiplantae; phylum Streptophyta; class Magnoliopsida; order Poales; family Poaceae; genus Avena; species Avena eriantha. The sequence continues at coordinate 141,854,615 of OU342743.1, forward strand.
AGCGGTGTTTGATGTCATCAAAGTACCCATCCGGTGATGGTGATTAACATAACCTCATGGTCGAAGGATTAGGTTACTATGTATTTTAAAGCTTATAGCAAACAAACTTAATGACTTGATCTTATGCTATGCTTACTACGGGTTTGTGTCCATCACATCATTCTCCTAATGATATGATCTTGTTATTAACGACATCCAATGTCCATGATCATCCATTAATCAACAAGCTAGTTTAACAAGAGGCTTACTAGGGACTCTTTTATGTTTACAAAACACACAAGTATTAATGTTTCCGGTTAATACAATTATAGCATGGGATGTAAAGATTTATCATAAACATAAAGATATAATAATAACCACTTTATTATTTCCTCTTGGGCATATCTCCAACAGTCTCCCACTTGCACTAGAGTCAATAATCTAGTGAAAAAAGCTGTGCATTCAACACCTATGGCTTTCTGGTGTTGTATAGACACTATTGCTAGTGGTAAACATAATCTTCGGATCTGACACTTCCAGGTCCGTGTGTATTTGCATGTCCTTGCATCTCTACGCATTACTCATTCTCTAATGAGATGGCATTGTATAAATTTGGTCCTTTGGTGAGACCTTTAGTTCCTTGGGATTAAATCATGTTGATACAATTGTCGTACAATGTATCTTCATAGTATTATCCGGATATGAACCACACCTAGTTTGATAACAAACTACTTAACACAAATGCCCTCCTTTGCTGCTACTATAGCAGTTATATACTTAGCCTTTTGTTGTAGTATCCGTCACAATATCTCAACTTTGGAACTCATCCAAATCCATCATGGAACATCCTTTCCATTATATTGTGCCACCCATAGTCTAAATTGAGATAAATTTTATTTGTATCTCGTGACAAAACTAGTATCAATGTAACACTTTACAATGAACTACCTTTAACTATTTGTCACTTATACATGATATATTCTGAGTTCTTCCAAAGCTCATAAGAATATCTTTACTATTGTCCAATGATCATCTTATGAATCATTCTGGTATATGCTCATAACATTTAGAGCAGGACATATCTGGATGTGTACATCTCAAAGAATGATTGATCAAAATATTCTTGTGATTTCACCAAGTGTCAAAACACTTGAATCTCGTGTCAACACACTTGAATCTTCATTTAGTCCTTTCCGTGCGTCAAGAACCTTTCTTGTTGTTTCCATATTAAACTCATTCAACATCTTATCTATGTACATTTGGCAAAACCATATTAGCGCCTCAATCTATTCATATAGACATTGATGCCTAATTCTCGAGTTATGCCTAAGTCTTTCATCGAAATGAAATTCTTAACCTGTGTCAATACAAGATACATCATTTCCAATCAACAATATGTCCTCTACATAATGTATTAGAAATATGTCTCAGCGCTCCCACTTAATTTCTTGCAAATGCAAGCATCTTCATCATCTCCGATGAATTTAAACTGTTGTAACAGTTTCATCATGGTGAAGATTCCAACTCCGCTATGCTTACTTCAACCATTGAAGTTTTGCATACTCTTTTAGCATCCTTTGAATCAACAAAACCCTTTGGATCATGTCATGTACACGTCCTAGGTAACCATTCTATTAGAAGAACTTGTTTTGTTTGTTCAACTACCATATACCAAAATATATGTAGTGGTTGCTACATTAATCCGTCCAGACTAAATATCGCTATGAAAGATCAAATCTTATCATAGTCAATTCCTTGAACATTGTCGTAAACTCTTTCCGACATGTCGACTATTTCATAGATTTGAAACATCCATGTCTATTTCTTTATAGATCCAAACACGATCGTTAGGCTTCACGCCTTTCCGGAGGGTCTTCTAAGTTTAGAAACTTGATTTCTTGTGTATGGATACTATCACGGATTCCACGACTTCTAGTCATTTTATGGAGTCAGGGTCCATCATCGCTTCTTTGCATGTAGTCGGTTCATCATTGTTAAAACAATAACGACTTGCTTATCAAATCTTACTATTTGATTCTTACCGACCCACACGGTTCTATAGGAACTCTAATCTCCGAGATCACACCTTTTGTAATCACGAGAGCCATGAGCATTGTGGCCGCCACCGGGACACTTTCCGGGGCTGCGCTACTTAGCACATATAGCTAAGGTTCAATAACCTTATCAAAGTTCTATTGTCCTCCCACTTAACTTTTCACGAAAAATTCCTTCTCAAGAAACTTGACATTCCAAGCGACAAACTCTTTTGTCCTTGGCGTTATGGAGAAATTCCCAACAAATTCTTTGGAATAACCTACAAAGACGTGCTTATCCGACTTTGGTTGTAAACATTTTACTCATGCATAGCATTCCAAAATTTAAGAAAAGAAAATTCGGGTTTTATCCCAAACCACAACTCATATGGTGTCATTTCAACGGATCACGATGGAGCTCTTTTCAGTGTAAAAGCGGTAGTCACTAAAGCTTTAATCTTTAATATATAATGGCAGTTTTATAAATGACACCTTTGATCTTACCATGTCAAACAAGGTTTCATTACATATCTTGAACACTCCATACTCCTATGGTGTTTTGGGAAATGCAAATCCATGGAACGATTCCTCAAATCTTAGGTGTTTTGCTAAATTTGTAACTCAAACATCTTTCTTTATGATCCAATCATAAACTCTTTTATTTTCTTGTTACAATGATTTTCCACTTCATCTTGAAAGTCTTTGAACATTTTTCAAATGTTTCATACTTCTTCCTTATTGAGTAAGTATATACATATACTCACTCAAATCTTCGGAGAAAACATATGAAGTTGAAATCCATCGCCCACGACTACACATAATGGACTATATACATCAATATGTACAAATTCCAATCAGTTAGTCATCCGTTCCTCTTTTGGCCTACGAACGGAGTTTTAATTATCTCCAGGAAAGTATCACAAGCGTCATTTGATCCAAATCAAAGACTCCAAAAATCCATCAACATGGAGTTTCTTCATGTATCCCTTTCAATATAATTTAAATGGCGATGTCACTTCGCAAGTGATCTTTCAATCATTTGTCTTGCGACATTTTAGCATTAGTTTTATGGTCGTTATTTCTCCAACCAGACTTGTATATCATCCATCTATTATGGAATACGGTAATTATTTGAACAACCTTTTGTTGTCATAATACCTGATCAAAATAACAATTATTGAAATAAATCTTGAAGGCAAGCTTTGATGTTAACGAGCAACACAACAACCCTTTGTTTGTTTTCGATGAACATTATCACATTTTCTCTTGCTAGTTACTTAGGCCATTGCAGTTCATGAATTGTGTTGTCCTGTATGACACTTCATACCAACCAATTCGGTATCCAATACCTAAGAACCACATTGTTTAACAAGCAAGGAATACAGCCATAACATGTATCTTCTATATGCCTAAGTTGGACATCTCCAACCTTTTATTTTCTGCCAAATATTTTATAGGTTCTCTTTCAGCAATTCCTTTTCTTTTAAAAGAATCTATCAACATCAATAGTGGTGTCATCAACATGACACATGGTACAAAGTGTGTATAGTCAAATACCACTACCTTTGGACTTGCACTTTGAAGTGGATCACCTTCATCAAATGTTTGGCATTCTTTCAAAATTCCATTCTTTAGTAATCTTTTAGTGTAGTAAACATTTTTACTTACATCTTCTATTCATCCTGATCATGAAAACTTTCATGATCAAGCTGCTATAGCTTATAAAGGTGAATTGCGAGTATAATGTTTCTTTTTCAAAACCTTTTGGAGGATTAGGACGACTAGCGTCTCCAACCTTCACAAATTCTCATCAAATATGAGGACGTATACTCTATCATGTTGTAACCAACACATAGTTTTAGATATCGCAATACCTTTCACATATGATGGTTTCTGAAATATTGCTTTCAGCTCTTAGATAAACTTGATATTAAAAACAATCTTTTGAGTATCAAGAATCATGGAGGCAAACATGATACATTAGATACTAACACTGGATCCAAATTACAAACGAACTCCCACTCAAAACAACATCCCTCGAGTTGTTTTAGTGATTACATGAACCAAATCCACTACACCAAGTCCGATCATCACGTGAGATGATGTAGCTTTAAAGGCGAACAATCAACATGTTCATCGTATCATCCATATGACTCATGCTTTACCTTTCGGTATTCCGTGTTCCGAGACCATGTTTGTACATGCTAGGCTCGTCAAGGTTAACCTTAGTTTCCGCATGTGCAAATCTGGCTTGCACCCGTTGTATGCACACGTAGAGTCTATCACACCCGATCATCACGAGATGCTTCGAAACGACGAGTCTTAGCAACGGTGCCGACTAAGGACGAACACTTTATTACGTGATATTTAGTGAGAGGGATCATCTTATAATGCTACCGTCGCGATCTAAGCAATACAAGATGCATAAAGGATTAACATCACAGGCAATTCATAATATGTGATATGATATGGCCTTTCTTCTTGTACCTTTGATCTCCATCTCCAAAGCATGGACAAGATCTCCATCATCACCAGCGTGGCGTCAAGGTCCGTGGCGCCGCTTCATGGTTGTCCATCACCACCAACAACTATTACAACTACTTGGAATAAAGCTATTACATGATGAATAGACACGTAGGTCTTAAACAAAATTTAAAGACAACCATTAGGCTCCTGCCGGTTGCCATATTACAATAAGGATCATCGCATACATCAAATATAATCACAATCACATAATAGCCATATCACATCACAAAACCCCTGCAAAAACGAGTTAGACGCCTCTAATTTTCTTTGCATGTTTTACGTGGCTTGGGGCTTTCGAATAAGAACGGATCTTACCCTACGAACATGAACCACAACGTTGATACAAGTGTTGTCAGATGCTCATTGTAAATTGAATCTTAACTATGGTGGGAGAGACAGACACCCGCAAAGCCACTTGTGCAAAGCAAGTTGCACGTTAAGCGTGGAGCAAGTCTCATGTGCGATGACATGTAATGTTAGCCCGAGCCGCTTCATCCCACCATGCCGCAAGATGCAAAGTACACGCTAAGACACCGACAACAAAAGCATCAACGCCCACAAAAACTTTGTGTTCTACTCGTGCAATAGATCTACGCATAGATACGGCTCTGATACCACTGATGGGTTCGTAGCATGGAAAACAAAAAATTTCTACCGCAAGAACGAACAAAACCCAGATCTAATCTAGATAAAAGCCAAGATCTAATCTATTAGACATGTGCAACGAGATAGAAAGGAACTAACCCTCGTACATCCGAAAGTGTTAACGAGATTAGATCTCGCGGTTGATGTAGTCGATCACTTGCCGATCTCAAGATCGTGTGGACGATCCTTCCGGCGTCGCGTTCCAGCAGCGCTTCCGCAGTCGTTCAAGTGGACGATCCTTCCGGCGCCGCGATTCGGCAGCGCTTCCGCAGTCGGTCACACGTGCGGAGTCGAAGTAGACCTTCCTCTCCCCGTTCCAGCGAGCAGCGGAGGTAGTAGATCTTGTCCATGGAATCCCAGCAGCACGACGGCGTGGTGGTGGTGGTGGAGTAGAGAATTCTGCAGGGCTTCGCCTATGCCTGTGCAGAAGAAAGGTGGAGGAGAGAGGCGGCAGAGATTGGGTGTTATGGGAGAGCACCAAGAGGGGGCGCCCCTGCCCTTCTATTTAAGGGGGGAGGCGCACCTGGGGAGGGGGAGTCCTAGTAGGACTCCCCTCCTATGGCCGGCGGTGGGAAGGGGGGAGGAGTCCTCCCCCCCACGAATCCGTGTCTTGCCCCACTAGGTTTCCTTTGACCCTTTCTTGGTTTTCAAGAAAACTCCAAGAAATCCTCTAGAACCGGATCCATTCCGAGACTCCGAACAACATTCGGTCTCCAACACACATTCCATATCTACTTAAAACAACTTCGAACCTTAAGTGTGTCACCCTACGGTTCGTGAATATGCATACATGATGAAGACACCTCTCCGATCAATAACCATCAGCGGGATCTGGAGATCCATAACGGCTCCCACACACTCAACGAAGACTTCGTGATCGATAGAACCATTAACATATGAAACCAATTCCCTTTGTCATGCGATACTATACTTATCCGAGGTTTGATCGTCGGTATCTCCATACCTAGTTCTACCTCGTTACTGATAAGTACTCTTTACTCATTCCATGTTATGTCATCCCTTGTGACCCAGTCACATGCTTGCAAGCTAATTAGATGACATTCCACTGAGAGGGCCCAGAGCATATCTATCCGTCATATGGATGGACAAATCCCAATCTTGGTCCATGCGCTTCAACACATACTTTCAGAATACCCAATGACACCTTTATGACCACCAGTTACGAAGCGGTGTTTGATTTCATCAAAGTACCCATCCGGTGATGGTGATTAACATAACCTCATGGTCGAAGGATTAGGTTACTATGTATTTTAAAGCTTATAGCAAACGAACTTAATGACTTGATCTTATGGTATGCTTACTACGGGTGTGTGTCCATCACATCATTCTCCTAATGATATGATCTTGTTATTAACGACATCCAATGTCCATGATCAGGAAACCATGATCATCCATTAATCAACAAGCTAGTTTAACAAGAGGCTTACTAGGGACTCTTTTATGTTTACAAAACACACAAGTATTAATGTTTCCGGTTAATACAATTATAGCATGGGATGTAAACATTTATCATAAACATAAATATATAATAATAACCACTTTATTATTGCCTCTTGGGCATATCTCCAATAGTCTCCCACTTGCACTAGAGTCAATAATCAAGTTAAAAAACTGTGCATTCAACACCTATGGCTTTCTGGTGTTGTATAGACACTATTACTAGTGGTAAACATAATCTTCGGATCTGACACTTCCAGGTCCGTGTGTATTTGCATGTCCTTGCGTCTCTACGCATTACTCATTCTCTAATGAGATGGCATTGTATAAATTTGGTCCTTTGGTGAGAACTTTAGTTCCTTGGGATTAAATCATGTCGATACAATTGTCGTACAATGTATCTCATAGTATTATCCCGCTATGAACCACACCTAGTTTGATAACAAACTACTTAACACAAATGCCCTCCTTTGCTGCTACTATAGCAGTTATATACTTAGCCTTTTGTTGTAGTATCCGTCACAATATCTCAACTTTGGAACTCATCCAAATCCATCATGGAACATCCTTTCCATTATATAGTGCCACCCATAGTCTAAATTGAGATAAATTTAATTTGTATCTTGTGACAAAACTAGTATCAATGTAACGCTTTACATCCCTCAGTTATGAAACCAAGGTTTAATCGAACCAGTAGGAGCAAGGAAACACCCCAAAGGTGTTGCTAGCTGAGCCTTGGCAGGCCGCACTACCGGTGCTAGTAGCAACATGGAGACCTGCACAACACAACCACAGAACTCTGCCCCCAACTTGCGATGAGGTGGTCAATATCACCGTGTTTTGCTGAAAACAAAGGATTAAACGTATCGAATGGAAAGAAGTAATAGTTTGCAGAAAGTAGACACAAAGCAGTAAACAGTTTATAGATTGTATGTAAAGAAAAGGACTGGGATCCATAGTTCACTAGAGGTGGCTCTCCTTAATATACTTAACATGCTGGGTGAAAAAATTACAGCGGGGCAATTGACAAACATCGATAAAGCAATACATGCATATACTAATCATCTTGACTCCTTTGAGACTTGATTGGGCATTACAACTGTAACTACCTCGGTGAATTACGCTCTTAGTTACATGCCTGGATGAACGAAAGTGGTTAAAATAGTACGGTGGGGCCCAGGGCCACTCACGGTAGACCTTTTGGCTGTCCTAACCACTTTAAGAACATCAGGACAAGAAAGGGCGGCGTAATCGGAGGGCGAAGAGATCAACTACATACACAAATGAGTATGTATGCAAGCCACATACAACAGTCCTAAGAGCCATTCCATCTAAAAGAAACAGAAATATTGCAACGCCATACGACAAGATTCAAATATCCTAGATAGAGATAATAATTTAGGATAGCTCCTCATACAACACACATCAGAGTATCAGACAGAAGCGGAAAACAAGATCCGAGTACGGATACGAAGCAAATCGGCATAAGATGCCACATAAATAAACACGTCCCGCCCACAGATCTCATGGATCCCCGTTCTCGGAATCTCTACACCAAATGGTCGTTGCCAACATCATCTGTCTCCTCCACCCAGTATCCATCTTGCTGGTACACCTGTTCATCTGAATCAAACAATTTATCGTGTGAGACCCTAGGGGTACTCAGCAAGTCTTTATGCCACTAAAGGGGACTCAACCTGGGTGACGCAGTTGCAACAAAAGATAATATCTAACGATTCTATAGATACTCGCTAACCATCCGCCTAACCAATGATAGACGGATGTCCGTGAATTAAGAACAACAGTTATAACAGTATAATTAACAGATCCATCCGCCTCCTCGCTTACCACCGAGGAAGCGGACGAACAACCCCCATCATCCGTTGGTAGTTTTATTAACCATTCCATGAGTATTGCACTATTTACTTGTCAAGTACTTAGTGAAATTAAAATCGGTACTTTAGTTATACTTTTCTATGATCGAGAAACTGTGCTCCAAGTCGTCCATAACCGCGGACACGGCTTTCAGAAAGATTTACCCTACAGGGGTGCACGAATAGCAACACACACTCGATCAACCTCGGAAAAACCAACTCAAAACCCAACGAGGCATTCACGACAAAGTGATCACGGGATTCAGAAATATTTTAGGGGGCCACCCCATTAAGCTACCTACAACAAAGTTGGCCGGCTCCGAGACGGACCCAAGGTTTGCGTCAATGGCTATAAACGACTAAAAACCCGAAAGTGTGACTGGGCTTGTCGATACCGCGAAAACACTCTGCATCCAAAACAGTACAGGTGCTCCACGCACAATCTTAAATAAATAGTAAAGCATGGCATAAGTACAGGATAGTAACAAAGCCCCAAACAACTTTGTGGCCCCAAGAAATAAGAATGAATCAAGCTCTAGCTCAGGAGGGTCCATAAGGCCTCCCGGATGTGGATAGTGCGAATAGTCAAGGAAGAGGAATCAAGTACTCGGGGTCCTACGGGACACAAGTGAGCATGAAAAACCAAATAGCAGATATTGCTCACCGGTGCCTCTTTCATTAGTTATCCCATTACTACTCAGGTTAAGTTGTTTAGGTACCTCATGATTCATCAGACCCTCACATACCCTACTCATGCTTTTCTACGACTTGCATGGCTCAAACAACTCCTGTAGTAATGGCTCATGGGATGGAGGAACAAGCTTCGGTGGGGTTTAAAAGTAAAGGCTATGCAGTATTTGGGATTCAATTTAATGCAATCGCGACTCAATGATGCAAGAATAAGATAGAGGAAATAGGTACTATATGTATGCAAGCATGTGGTAGTGCTTGCCTGGCAGCTCAGTTGAAGCGAGAGATGGATCTGGGTAGTACTCCTGTGATTCCTGGTAATTCTCCTGCTGGGCGTCTATTCGAAGAAGAACCAAACAAACAAGGGCCAACATAAATAAAGTGCACAAGCATATGATTTAATATGTGACAAGCAAACAAGCATGCCATGATGAATGGTGCACAATTTACATGACATTAAAGTAGCATGGCAAGGGTGAGGTGTGGATACAAGAAATAAAGCATCTTATTATTTATTTAACCAAGTTTTATTGCCATAAACAGTTTAGATTTTTAATAATGACATGATGCATGCTTCAATTCAGAACAAGGAGTGCATAGATAGAACGGGCTCGTCGGGTTGATCGATTTAGACATCTTATTTTCCAAATTTGGAGTTATAGAATTAAAGTTATTAATTTATTAAGAAAAGGGCATTTAATTGTAATTTTAATCAACTCGAAATTTTAAAGTGCTCAAATAATATTTTGAATGGCATATTTGAATTCCTCACATTTTTCTGATTCAAAAACATATATCATTTGTATTATTTGGATTTGTATTTTAAAAGTTATTTAAAATCTGATTTGAATTTGAATTTAAACAATTTTTAATTTTTTTTGTTTAAACAGCTAAACAGGAAAACTTTTATTACTCAGACCGACCCAGCCACAGTCGCTGACGGGTGGGCCAGCTGCTGGCGGGGACACACGCGCATGGAAAAGTTTTTCTCACCGCGGCCTGACCTAGCTACTGCGATTGACAGCGGGACCAGCGGCTACGGGCCCACGTGACAGCGGCTGAGCACGCAGCGGCTGACCGGTGGGGACGCACTGGACCGCGGGTTAGGGCTACAAAACTACTGGTGCGTTTTTGCAAAAAGTGTACAGCGGTTGGCAGGTGGGGTCGGCTGGACCGCGGGTTGAGCGGTAAACAAAACAGGGGGGTAAGTGCAAAAGGGGAGGCGCACTGTGGATCTTCCTCTCGGTCTGACGACAAGATCCGCGTGCGGCAGAGGCGGTGAGGAGCGGGGGATCGAACCGGGGATCTGGGCGTGCGCTGGGGGCAGTAGCCATTGCGGTAGCTTGGGTTTGGTGTCAGGTGGGGGCTAGACGGCCAAATGAGGCTCCGCGCGGCGCAGGGCGTGCAAACAACAGTGACCAACAGCGCACCGAGGGCGTTCGGTGAAACGCCCGGCGAGGCAGAGGGGCTACGGCGAGGCGGAGGATGTCTAGGCGGTAGAGGGGCTTACCGCGGGGTGGCTGACGGCGGCAGATCGGCTTGGGGCGCAGCAGGGCGATGACGAGGCTGGCGGCCGGCGCGATTAGGGTTTCGGCGACATTGCGGTACTGCGGCGGACGTGGGGCCTTTCCTCCTCGTTGGCATGTACGTGGCGAAGCAGAGGACCGTCCTTGGTTTCCTCGACCACCTCCCCGTCAACCACGAATGCCGGAACGATGCAGCGGCGGTGTTGCTGGCGGGAACGGCGAGAGGAGATGGCGTCGGAAAGAAGAAGAAGGAGGGAAAAGGTAGGGGCTCTGGGTGGATCTGGCGACGTAAAGGAGGCATGGGGCGGAGGATAAGCGAGGGAGAGGGAGGAGGGTGCCGTGTGGGAGCGGGCAAGAATAAAGGTGGCTTCGGCCACCTTTCTCCTCCTCCTCCTCTTATGTGCTCGAGCTGGAGCGAGGCAGGGGCAGGTGGGGTGGGGCTGACAGGCGGGCCAGGTGGGGACGGCGTGGTTGTGGGGCTGGCACGGCAGGTAGAGAGAAAGAGAGAGGAGAGGGGGCTCGGGTGTAACTTAGGCTAGGGTTAGAAGTAGGGTAGTGGCTCGGGTTAGGGTGGTGCTAGGGTTAGGGTAGGAGGGTAGCTGGGTGGGGCCAGCATGGTAGAGAGAGGGAGAGGTGAGAGAGGTGTGGTAGGGGTTAGGGTTTAAAGTAGAACTAGGGTTAGAGGGAAATAGACAGAGAAAGCTAGGTTAGGGTTTTTGGGGAGAGAAATAGAGAGAGAGGGAGAAGGGTATAGGAACTCAAATGATGCATGGTCATGGTATGATCAAGAAAAGGTGGAATGGAGGTGGTGTAGGTTGTTGGTATGCATGGGCAAGAGTGAGGGAAAAAGGACATGGGGATGAGTTTACATGATCAAACATGGTTTTACTCATGTGAGGGAGATGAGGTGGAGATGATGAGAGAAAAAGAGAAGAGCTCACAAGAGAAAGGTTCCACTCAAAACAAAGAAAAACCAAAGAAAAGAAATGGTGTGGAAGATGGTTGCATGGCCCATGCAAAATATTAAATGCCATGTTTAAATTCTTGTGAGAAAAAATAATAACATGGGCATTATTCTTATGCATTCCCAAAATGTGGAATAGAGGCCAAGCAAAAGAAATTATAGTTGAATCCATCCCAACCCACATGAGCTAGAGTAAAAGCCAAAATAAAATAAAATCCCATGGTAATTAGAGTGGTGGAATTATAAGGTGGTAAAAAGAAAGGTGATGGATTGAATAAAAGATATTCCCCAACTCAACTTGGGCATTAAACAATATATCATTAACCAAATACAATATCAAGAGGCAAATACAATTAATAATGCATATGAGAGAAGAACCAAAGAAACAGGGTTTTATATGATGCTCAAATGCAAGGTGGCATGATGATATGAGCATGATATAATTATGATGCAACAAATATATATAGGAAGTAGCCATTATATTACTAGACCAAGTAGCATTACAATTGTTAAACAATTGGGATGCTACAACTCTCCCCCACTAAACAGGAATCTCGCCCCGAGATTCTAGGAAGAAGAAGAAGACTCAAAGAGGGTAGGATAATTGGCACGGAGCTCATCTTCACGTTCCCAAGTGGCTTCATCAATGGAATGGTGCGACCACTGCACCTTGCAGAACTTGATGGACTTGTTGCGAGTCCTTCTTTCTACGACTTCAAGAATTTTTATGGGGTGTTCTTGATAAGACAGATCTTCTTGAAGATTGATGAGTTCATGGTCCACGGTCCTGTCGGGGTCCTTGAAGCACTTCTTGAGTTGAGAGACTTGGAAAACATCATGGACTTTGAGTTGATCAGGGATCTCAAGAGCATAAGCAACTTCTCCTCTTCCATGAATTTTGAAAGGACCGATGTATCTAGGAGCCAGATTTCCTTTGACACCAAAGCGGTGCGTGCCTCTCATGGGAGTGACACGAAGGTAAACGAGATCACCCGGGACATACTCCATGTCCGTGTGCTTTCTGTCATAATTGCTCTTCTGGCGACTTTGAGCAATCTTCAGATTTTCAAGAATGATGTGAACTTTCTCAGCGCTTGAGTTACAATGTCGTGGCCAAACAATATTCTTTCACCTGCGCCCGACCAGCCAATCGGAGTTCTGCATTTGCGACCATAGAGAGCCTCAAATGGTGCCATCTTTAGACTTTTCTGGAAACTGTTGTTGTAAGAGAATTCAGCATAAGGGAGACATTCTTCCCACTTCATGCCGAAAGAGATAACGCAAGCACGGAGCATATCTTCTAGGATCTGATTGATCCTTTCAACTTGTCCTTGCGACTGAGGGTGGTAGGGTGTGCTGAAGTTCAATTTTGTTCCCAAAGCCTTTTGGAAACTTCCCCAGAACTTGGAAGTGAAGATGCTTCCACGGTCTGAACTGATCTCAAGAGGAACTCCATACAGAGAGATAATTCTGTTGATATATAGCTCAGCCAACTGAATTGCAGAAATTGTTTCCTTGACTGGAAAGAAGTGAGCTACTTTAGAAAGCCTGTTAATGACAACAAAGATTGCATTGTTTCCCTTCTGCGACCTTGGAAAACCAGTGATGAAGTCCATCTCTACTTTCTCCCATTTCCATTCCGGAGGCTTCAATGGCTGTAGAAGACCGGAAGGTTTCTGATGGACAGCTTTAACTCTGCGACAGACATCACACTCCGAGACATACTTGGCACAATATCGTTTCAAACCAGGCCACCAATATTGTGTTTTCAAGTCCATGTACATGTTAGTGCTGCCAGGGTGGATAGAAAGAACAGAATCGTGCGCCTCCTTGAGAACTTGGTCTCTTAAACCCGGGTAGTTTGGAACAAATCCGGTGTTCAAAGAAAAGAGTGCCTTGGTCGTCAATGTGGAAAGACTCATACTTCAGAAGCTGAATGTTGGAGATGATCTTTTTAGTGTAAGGATCACCAAGTTGAATGGAACGGACCTTTTCTTCCAAGAGAGGTGCCAGAAGGTTCAAAAGATACCCTTGATCCACAATTTCAAGGTTGAGCTTGCGGAATTCCTCGCACAAGAGAGGCTGTTGTTCTTCCACCATGAGATTGTTAACATAAGCTTTTCGGCTGAGAGCATAGGCCATGACATTGGCTTTGCCCGGAGTGTAGTTGATGGTCAAATCGAAATCATTGATTTTTTCAATCCACCTCCTCTGACGAAGGTTGAGATCAGGTTGTGTGAATATATACTTCAGAGTCTTGTGATCAGAAAATATCTCACAACGGTTGCCAAGCAAGTAATGCCTCCATACTTTCAAAGCAAAGACAACTGCTGCGAGTTCGAGGTCATGTGTATGATAGTTGATCTCATGCGTCTTCAACTGCCGAGAGGCATAAGCAACAACTTGTTTTTCCTGCATAAGGACCGCACCCAATTCTTGCAATGAGGCATCACGGAATATTTGGAAAGGCTTTGATGTATCTGGAGGAACTAAGACTGGTGTGGAAGTGAGCTTCTCTTTGAGTGTTTCAAAGCTTGCTTGAAATGCAGGAGTCCAAAGGTATTTCTTGCCTTTCTTGAGGAGATCGGTATGAGGCTTCGCAAGCTTTGAGAAGTTTTGAACGAAGCGACGACAGTAACTGGCCAAACCAAGGAAACTCCGGACTTCTTTGACATTTATGGGTGGAAGCCAGTCCATAATTGTCTTAATAGTTTCTGGGTTGACGGTCATGCCCTTGGCAGAGATGACGTGACCCAGGTAGGTGACTTGAGGCAGCCAAAACTCACACTTGGAGAACTTTGCATACAGGCGGTTCTCACGAAGCTTGTTTAGGACACACCGAAGGTGTTCTTCATGTTCCTCCTTCGACTTAGAATAGACTAGAATGTCATCCAGATAGACCACAACGAACTTATCAAGATACTCCATGAAAACCGACTTCATAAGCCTCGAGAAGGTGGCAGGTGCGTTGGTGAGACCGAAAGACATGACCGTGTACTCATACAGGCGATAGCGAGTGGTGAAAGCTGTTTTAGGAACATCTTCCTTGCGAATCTTGATTTGATGGTAACCACTTCTCAAATCAAGCTTCGAGAATACCACAGCTCCAGCTAGCTGATCGAAGAGATCATTAATCCGCGGAAGGGGATATTTATTCTTGATTGTTTTAGCATTGAGTTCCCGATAGTCAACACAAAGTCTATCAGTCTTTTCTCGCTTCTTCACAAAGATGGTTGGGCTACCCCAAGAAGAAGTACTGTGCCGAATGAAACCCAACTTTTCTTGTTCATCTAGCTGGCGTTTGAGTTCAGCCAACTCAGCAGGACCCATTTTATAAGGCCGCTTGGAGATAGGAGCAGTACCAGGTTCAAGTTCAATGACAAACTCAACCTCACAATCCGGAGGCATACCTGGCAACTCTTCAGGAAAAACATCTGGGAACTCACAGACTACAGGAACACTCTGAATACTTTCCATAGCATCCTCATTCAGAGCCGCCAAAGAGTAAAGCTGAATTGCAGGAGTCTGACTTGGAGAATAGACTATATGGCCTTCAGGAATTTTCAGAGAAACCGAACGTTCAGCACAATCGATCACAGCTGCATTTGCTGTTAACCAATCCATGCCAAAGATGACATCAATATCAGAATTGCCCAGAATAATTAAGGAAGCCGGAAACGAAGAACCACCAATCTCAATTTGATTGCCATGGCTGATTTTAGAAGATGCCATTGTTGCTCCAGGAGAAAGAACCATTAAACGCTTGGGGAGAGGATCCATTGCTAACTCATTCTCATTTGCAAACTTGTGAGAAACAAAAGAATGTGAAGCACTAGAATCAAACAAAACTCGTGCAGGAACCGAGTTAACAGGAAGCATACCCATCACAACTCTAGGAGCATGCTCAGCTTGAGCGACGTTGACACAGTTGGCACGAGCAACCGTAGACCCAGGCTTGGTGTTGATGTTGAGAGCCCGAGGTGGAGGTGCACGAATCATAGGAGCACTTGTCGCTGGTCTTGGAGGTGGTGGTGGAAGAGCTTTGTTGTTCATTGGACAATTCCAGTGCTGATGCCCAGTGTTTCCACAAGTATAGCAAGCACCAGGTGGACGTGGAGCAACGTAGCCAGGGACTCCGCCAGGTGCTCCAGGGTAGTTGTGGTTGTAGCCCCTGGGAGCCGCAGTGAAGGAGTTTGGTGGCCTTGGTGCATAGCTTGACGGTCTTGGTGGAGCAGGGGGCGACGGTGGGGTGTTAGGGACCCAGACACGACGCTTAGAAGGAGCTATCATAGCAGAAGAACTTGTTGTATCATGACTGTGTTTCTTTGACTCCTCAAACACTTGCCTACTTGCTTCTTCCTGCAGAGCTGTGTGTTGGATTTCCAGAAAAGACGTCGGCCTTGCATGAGTGATTGCATATTTGATGGAAGCATTGAGGCCTTGCCGGAACCTCTTTTGCTTCTTCTTGTCATCAGATATCTCATCGCCACCATAACAAGAAAGGTTCATGAAGTTTCTGATGTAGGTGTTGACATTGTCAGTGCCCTGCTTGAGGTTGAGAAACACTTCCTTCATCCTTTCCATGACAATTTCTGACAGATATTGCTCTTTGAAAGCCCTAGTGAATTGCTCCCAAGTAGGCTGAAAACCAGAGAGACCTGCCTTGAGGTAATTTTCCCACCAGAGAGCTGCATCTCCCTTCAGAAGGTGAGTGGCACATTTGACCCATTCTTGCTCGGGAACATCCGCTGTCATCAGCAACCTTGACACTTCACGCAGCCAATCATCCGCATCAAGTGGCTGATCAGACACCTCAAATTGGCGTGGGTTGAACTTCAGAAAACTTTTGATGTCTCCTCGCTTGGGAGGTGGAGGTAGCGGAACAAACTCATTCCTCCTCACGCTTTCCTCGAAGCGCTGCTGGTTCTGCTGCATAGTGCCCAAAGCATTTGTAATACTTGCCAAAGCAGCCCCAAGTTCAGGTGGTGTGTCCTCCTCAGAACGGCGTGGTGGTGCCATCCTGTGATTGATATAAAACACAAATCAGTACTATAATGGAGAATGATAATAATACAAATAGTACCAAAATGGAATTAACCAAGATTAAAGGATGCAATTCACTGAGATGATATTAAATATCAACAAAGTTCAAGGCAACTAGAAGATATTAAGCATAACGCACACGACTGAACAAGGAGTGTGGTATACAAACTAACAAAGAAAATTTTTCCGCAAATTTCGGCATTAAAATACCACTATGTGCGCAAAACCACTTAACGAATCAAGATTAGTAACTCTACTAGTTCAATATACAAGAGCAAATGATAAAAGTAGTGGCATGGTCGCGACTCCATCCCGCACTCAAATCATTATTCCGCACATGAATCAGTAAAACACATATCCCAATACCTTCTTCTTAAGATGAACCTAAAGATTGGTAACTACGAAAAAGAACACCCCAACAAGATAATGTCGGATAACAAAGAGTAAGATAGATCGCATCCGTATACAATGAATCAGATAGATTGCGTCGGTTTACAAAGGCCTGTCGGTATGGAATGTACCAACAGTTGATAACCAAAAGGCAAATAGTGATAACATTTGGATGCAACAGATAGACAAAGAATTCACACACACACACAACCTATGGTACTACGGAACCCAGAACACGTGAATCCTAGTTTGCATTTTTAGAAAAGGATTGAAAACGTTACACTTCTTTACCAGAAAAGGGTGGGTGGGGTGGGTAGAAGAAAAATGGGAAGCAGTCCTACTCTCACGTTTGTTTTTCCCTAGTATACATAACTACTAAAAATATTTGCTAGACTGCCAACGACCATTTTGGCTGAGACCCTGAAGGGCGGGATGGCTCTGATACCAATTGTAACTACCTCGGTGAATTACGCTCTTAGTTACATGCCTGGATGAATGAAAGTGGTTAAAATAGTACGGTGGGGCCCAAGGCCACTCACGGTAGACCTTTCGGCCGTCCTAACCACTTTCAGAACATCGGGACAAGAACGAGCGGCGTAATCGGCAGGCGAAGGGATCAACTACATACACAAATGAGTATGTATGCAAGCCACATACAGCAGTCCTCAGAGCCATTCCAGCTAAAAGAAATAGAAATATTGCAATGCCATATGGCAAGATTCAATATCCTAGATAGAGATAATAATTTAGGATAGCTCCTCATACAACACACATCAGAGTATCAGACGGAAGCGGAAAAACAGATCCGAGTACGGGATAAGAAGAAAATCGGCATAAGATGCCACATAAAAAACACGTCTCGCCCACAGATCTCACGGATCCCCGTTCCCGGAATCTCTACACCGAATGATCGTGCCAAACATCACTGTCTCCTCCCCCCAGTATCCATTCTTGCGGTGCACCTGTTCATCTGAATCAAACAATTTATCGTGTGAGACCCTAGGGTACTCAGCAAGTCATTATGCCACTAAAGGGAACTCAACCTGGGTGACGTAATTGCAGCAAAAGATAATATAACGATTCTATAGATACTCGCTAACCATCCGCCTAACCAATGATAGACGGATGTCCGTGAATTAAGAACAACAGTTATAAAAATATAATTAACAGATCCATCCTCCTCGCTTACCAACGAGGAAGCGGACGAACAACCACCATCATCCGTTGGCAGTTTTATTAACCATTCCATGAGTATTGCACTATTTACTAGTCAAGTACTTAGTCAAATTAAAAGCGGTACTTTAGTTATACTTGTCTATGATCGGGAAACTGTGCTCCAAGTCCTCCATAACCGCGGACACGGCTTTCAAAAAGATTTACCCTGCAGGGGTGCACGAATAGGCAACACACACTGGATCAACCTCGGAAAAAACCAACTCAAAACCCAACGATGCATTCACGACAAAGCGATCACAGGATTCAGAAATATTTCAGGGGCCACCCCATTAAGATACCCGCAACGAAGTTGGCCGGCTCCGAGACGGACCCAAGGTTTGCGTCAATGGCTGTAAACGACTGGGAACCCGAAAGTGTGACTAGGCTTGTCGATACCGCGAAAACACTCCGCATCCAAAACAGTACAGGTGCTCCACGCACAATCTTAAATAAAAAGTAAAGCATAGCATAAGTACAGGATAGTAACAAAGCCCCAAACTACTTTGTGGCCCCAAGAAATAAGAATGAATCAAGCTCTGGCTTAGGGGGTCCATAAGGCCTCCGGATGTGGATAGTGCGAATAGTCAAGGAACAAGAATCAGGTACTCGGGGGGTACGGGACAAGTGAGCATGAAAACCAAATAGAGTATTGCTCACCGGTGCCTCCATTGTTATCCCATTAACCAAATAGCTCATGTTATCGGCTCACCACCTTGCCTCTTTCATTAGTTATCCCAGTACTCTCAGGTAAGTTGCTTACTCATCATGACACTCGAGACTCCACCATATATGCTTTTCTACTTGGCAGTAATGGCAATCAGGACTATGTATGTTTTAATAGTCACTATAGGTACTTAGGATTCAATTAATGCAATCACGACTCAATGATGCAAGAATAAGATAGAGGCAATAGGTAGTATATGTATGCAAGCATGTGGTAGTGCCTTCCTGGCAGCTCAGTTGAAGCGAGAGATGGATCTGGGTAGTACTCCTGTGATTCCTGGTAATTCTCCTGCTGGGCGTCTATTCGAAGAAGAACCAAACAAACAAGGGGCAACATAAATAAAGTGCCCAAGCATATGAATTAAGATGTGACAAGCAAACAAGCATGCCATGATGAATGGTGCACAATGTACATGACATTAAAGTAGCATGGCAAGGGTGAGGTGTGGATACAAGAAATAAAGCATCTTATTATTTATTTAACCAGTTTTATTGCATAAACAGTTCAGATTTTTAATAATGACATGATGCATGCTTCAATCCAGAACAAGGAGTGCATAGATAGAACGGGCTCGTCGCGCTGATTGATTTAGACATCTATTTTCCAAATTTGGAGTTATACAATTAAAGTTATTAATTTATTAAGAAAAGGGCATTTATTTGTAATTTTAATCAACTCGAAATTTAAAGTGCTCAAATAATATTTTGAATGGCATATTTGAATTCCTCACATTTTTCTGATTCAAAAACATATATCATTTGTATTATTTGGATTTGTATTTTAAAAGTTATTTAAAATCTGATTTGAATTTGAATTTAAACAATTTTGAATTTGAATTTAAACAATTTTGAATTTGTTTTGTTTAAACAGCGAAACAGGAAAACTTTTATTACTCAGACCGACCCAGCCACAGTCGCTGACGGGTGGGCCAGCTGCTGGCGGGGACACACGCACGCGGAAAAGTTTTTCTCACCGCGACCTGACCTAGCTACTGCGATTGACAGGCGGGACCAGGGGCTACAGGCCCACGTGACAGCGGCTGAGCATGCAGCGGCTGACCGGTGGGGACGCACTGGACCGCGAGTTAGGGCTACGAAACTACGGGTGCGTTTTTGCAAAAAGTGTACAGCGGCTGGCAGGTGGGGTCGGCTGGACCGCGGTTGAGCGCGGTAAACAAAACAGGGGGGTAAGTGCAAAAGGGGAGGCGCACTGTGGATCTTCCTCTCGGTCTGACGACCAGATCCGTGTGCGGCAGAGGCGGTGTGGAGCGGGGGATCGAACCGGGGATCTGGGCGTGCGCTGGGGGCGGTAGCCACTGCGGTAGCTTGGGTTTGGTGTCAGGTGGGGGCTAGACGGCCAGATGAGGCTCTGCGCGGCGCGGGGCGTGCAGACAACAGTGACTGACGGCGCGCCGAGGGCGTTCGGGTGAAACGCCCGACGAGGGCAGAGGGGCTACGGTGAGGCAGAGGATGTCTAGGCAGTAGAGGGGCTTACCACGGGGTGGCTGACGGCGGTGGATCGGCTTGGGGCGCAGTAGGGCGACGACAAGGCTGGCGGCCCGTGCGATTAGGGTTTCGGCGATGTCGGTACTGCGGGGGGACGTGGGGCCTTTCCTCCTCACTGGCACGTACGTGGTGGAAGAGAGGACTGTCCTTGGTCTCCTCGACCACCTCCCCGTCAACCACGAACGCCGGAACGATGGAGCGACAGTGTTGCTGGCGGGAACGGCGAGAGAGAGGAGATGGCGTCGGAAAGAAGAAGAAGGAGGGAAGAGGCAGGGGCTCTGGGTGGATCTGGCGACGCAGAGGACGCGTGGGGCGGAGGATAAGTGAGGGAGAGGGAGGAGGGTGCCGTGTGGGAGCGGGCAGGAATAAAGGTGGGTTCGGCCACGTTTCTCCTCCTCTCCTCTCACGTTCTCGAGTTGGAGCGAGGCAGGGGCAGGTGGGGTGGGGCTGACAGGCGGGCCAGGTTGGGACGGCGTGGTTGTGGGGCTGGCACGGCAGGTAGAGAGAGAGAGAGAGAGAGGAGGGGGGCTGGTTGTAACTTAGGCTAGGGTTAGAAGTGGGGTAGTGGCTCGGCTTAGGGTGGTGCTAGGGTAGGGTAGGGTAGGAGGGTAGCTGGGTGGAGCCAGCATGGTAGAGAGAGGGAGAGGTGAGAGAGGTGTGGTAGGGGTTAGGGTTTAAAGTAGAACTAGGGTTAGAGGGAAATAGAGAGAGAAAGCTAGGTTAGGGTTTTTGGCGAGAGAAATAGAGAGAGAGGGAGAAGGGTATAGGAACTCAAATGATGCCTGGTCATGGTATGATCAAGAAAAGGTGGAATGGAGGTGGTGTAGGCTGGTGGTATGCATGAGCAAGAGTGGGAAAAAGGACATGGGGATGAGTTTATGATCAAACATGCTTTTCATGTGAGGGAGATGAGGTGGAGATGATGAGAGAAAAATAGAAGAGCTCACAAGAGAAAGGTTCCACTCAAAACAAAGAAAAACAAAGAAAAGAAATGGTGTGGAAGATGGTTGCATGGCCCATGCAATATATTAAATGCCATGTTTAAATTCTTGTGAAAACAAAATAATAACATGGCATTATTCTTATGCATTCCCAAAATGTGGAATAGAGGCCAAGCAAAAGAATTATAGTTGAATCCATCCCACCCCACATAGAGCTAGAGTAAAAGCCCAAAATAAAATAAAAGCCCATGGTAATTAGAGTGGTGAATTATAAGGTGGTGAAAAGAAAGGTGATGGATTGAATAAAAGATATGCCCCCAACTCAACAAGGGCATTAAAAAATATATCAATAACCAAATACATATCAAGAGGCAAATACAATTAATAATGCATATGAGAGAAGAACCAAAGAAACAGGGTTTTGTATGATGCTCAAATGCAAGGTGGCATGATGACATGAGCATGATATAACTATGATGCAACAAATATATATAGGAAGTAGCCATTATATTACTAGACCAAGTAGCATTACAATTGTTAGACAATTGGGATGCTACAACAACATTATACATAGACCGCCATCCAACTGCATCTATGACTATAATCCACCTTCAGGTTATCATCTAAAACCCCTCCAGTATTAAGTTGCAAGCAACAGATTATTGCTTACGAACTGCGTGTAAAGTAAACAATACGATTGTTCTATGAACAAAGGATTGTTGTTTTCTCCCTAGTAGCAACAACACATCTAGTACCTTAGAGATTTCTGTCACTTCCCCAGATTACCAGAGGCGTGAACCCACTATCGAGCATAAATACTAACTCTTGGAGTTCCTAGCATCTACTGGCCAAGATAGCTACGAACAACGGCCAAGGATGAACTACTCACGCATCACACCGGAGGCTTGCATGATGATGAAGAAGGCCTCTAGGGTGAATTCCCTCTCCGGCAGGGTGCCAGGAAGAGCTTCAGATCCCTCCCGATCTAGGGATGGAGATGACGGCGGCTACAGACTCTTTCGTGGATTTTTGATCGGGTACTTAGGGTTTTCGTCCCGAGGGCATCTTATAGCGGAAGGGGAGGCCGAGGGGGTGCCGGAGGCGGCCATACCACCCCCTAGCGCGGGCCAGGCTGGGCCGCGTGGCTAGGTGGTGTGGTGGGCCCTGGCCCCTCTCCGTCTTTACTCTGGCATCTGATGACTTCTGGAAAAATAGGCACTTTGGCTTTTGTCCCGTCCAATTCCAAGAATATTCATTTTCTGACTTTCCTAGAACCAAAAAACAGCGAAAACAGGCAGCTGGCACTCTAGCTCTTGTTAATAGGTTAGTCCAAGAAATCATATGAAAAGTACTCCAAAGTGTGGACAAAACACAAGAAAGTGGATATAAAGCCGCATGGAACATCAAAAATTATAGATACATTTGCAATGTATCAACATCCCCAAGCTTAACTCCTGCTCGTCTTCGAGTAGGTAAGTGATAAAAAGAAAGAACAATTTTTGAGGTGACATGCACCATCAAAGACTTGATCAAAGTATTTGTAAAACATTCAAAGCTGGGATCATAGTACTTCAATCATAACATGAAAGACAAAGTTCTAGCAATAACACAAAGAAACTATGATGCAACATGAAAGGCACAAACAAAAGATTCATGAATAACAATGCTTTACAAGACGTTTGTTCGTTCACATAAAGAAAACATAGCATAATAGCATTCAGCTTGTCCCTCATAGAGTAGAAAAAATAAATGCATAGGACACCTTCAAAGTTCATAAGAGTGACTAGATACAAATAGTTTAAAACAAGCAATATCAAGTTATGCATCAATCAACTAGTCTTGGGACAATGCACATAGAACTAAGAATGGCCACTATGCTCTCAAAGTAGGTACATAAAGGCAGAAGGTGGAGACTCAATAATAATGGTGGAAGAAAGGCCTTTATAAAAGGAAGTAGGGATTCAAGTCTCATAAAGAGCTTCCAAAAATTATGGTACTTATATCTTTCAGATCTCATTGCCCCTATCATAAGCATATTAAGGTGATTAAGGTTAAAGTGACACAACTAAGAGTATATGCTTGAAAAGACCGATCCTCATGCTACTCAACTTTAGTCACGAGTAAGCTTTTGTCATTGTAAGTACATGTGTATCATAAAGAAACGCCAACGGGGTACCCCTTGCACATGATACAGGAGCTATCCCATAATAAAAATGACAAGGCAAGCAGACAATGAGCATCTCAGCGATCTTTTTATTTGCTATTTGCATAGGTTTTTATTGAGGATGCTTCATAGAGTGCTCATTATGGTGATGCTGCAAGTTTCCACCATGATTAGGCATGGCTTAGGCTAGCGGCCCAGGTGTTTCTCTAACACACATACAAACTCCATGATCTTACAAGTTCCACTTTTATTTCACACTGTCGGGATCCGTAAGCAAAAGAACATGATATCAACGGGTACAAAGTACAAGTGCAATGTTGAAAGCGCTCCCCATGGTACATGGGTATGCTAATTTAAACTTATAAAGTGCAAGCATATACGCAACAAAGAAGACCCAATGGTTCAAGTTTATTAGATGCAAAAAAGTAAAGTGTGCCATCAAGTTCGTGAGAGCTTTAATCACTAGTTTCTCATAACAAGTTTAATTTGGAAGGTAAAAAAAAGCATGATATACTTGAATAGCATAAGCTAGTAGGTAGGTATGGTGGACTCTTTGGAATAACTTGGTTAGGGGAGTTGGATACATGAGTGGAACTCATACTTGGTTGTGGAGGCTAGCAAAAGACTGGGAGCGACAAACTAAGAGAGCAATAATGGCCATAATCATGCAGAGCGACAAAACATCATTGATCAAAGCATAAAGTGATACTACAATTTGAAAACTAAAGGATCATAAAGGCTATGGTGACTTGTGATAGTCATAACATGGTGTGAGAATGCGCCAAGTCAACCCAAATAAAGCATCAAATGAGAATACCACTATACTATGCTTTAATATGCTAAAACAACACATGATTCATCCAAGGCACATTAAGAAATCTCAATTGTTTATAACAAGTCATGCTACAGCAAATAATACTAAGCATAAAGCCAAAACAATATCAAGCATGGCATGACAAAGCATAGCCACAGTCAAAAACAAGCTTTTTTACCACATAAGCATGAACTTTCCTACTCCTTTCCAAACCAAACCAAACTATTTGCAAACCAATGTATGAAAGAGGGGGTCCAACCAATTTATTCAGAAAAATAAGAAAACCAAGAAAACAAAAAACCAAAATGAAAACGAAAATAAGACGCTCCAAGAACAACACAATTCTGATGAAACAATAAAAATGAAGCGTTTGGAAGAAACCTAGGATTTTTATTGATGAAGAAGGGGATGCCTTGGGCATCCCCAAGGTTTGACGCTTGTCCTTCTTGGATATTTCTTGGGGTGACATGCGTGGCATCCCCAAGCTTGAGCTTTAGTCCATCTTCATCTCATTACTCATTCCTTCCATACACCTGAAATTTCCTTCATACAAAACTTCACAAATCTTTATTAGCAACATTAGTGTACTCAAGATAAAAGGTATTAAGGTTCAGTTATAACACAAATAAACTTCCAATAGAACACTAGCTACTTTAGCACTTCCCTCAAAAATCTCAATTCCAAAAGAACTCAAAAAGGAACCAACAAGAAGCAAATGCAGAAAATGGCAGAAATCTATCAAAACAGACCAGCAGGTAAAGAAAGAAGAATTTTTTAGAAGACCTTATGTTGCTCAAATAAAAAAGTGTTGAACTAACGAAAGTTAGATAACAACCTAGGGCAGCAGAAGCATAAAAATTCATGCCTCAAAAAGGTTCAGAGATTTTACACGAATGTTTACGGTGAAGCACAGAAATCTGTTATGGGACAGCAACTTTCCCAATCA
The DNA here is from genome assembly GCA_910589775.1 of Avena eriantha. Classification (NCBI taxonomy): domain Eukaryota; kingdom Viridiplantae; phylum Streptophyta; class Magnoliopsida; order Poales; family Poaceae; genus Avena; species Avena eriantha. The sequence continues at coordinate 141,880,052 of OU342743.1, forward strand.
TTACTTCTCTCTTATTAGAGGTTACTCTTGGCACAAAAGAAAATAAAAAGGATAATGAGTGGTTATTACTGAAGTAATAACTTCCAAGACTCATCTAAAGTTTTGGGTTATCTCCCAATAAGTACTTTTCTTTAACGCCTTTAAGTTAGGCATAAGAAGCAAAGAAAAAGAATCAAGTGTCCTCAAATGAAGAAGCATTAAGACCAAATTTTGTTTCATAGGAGAAGCAAAGAAATCTTCTCTCTTTTCGTATGGAAGTGTTCTATACCTTTATTGAGTGGGAGTTGATATTTAATGGTGCCTTCTTTCATATCAATAATGGCACCAACAGTTCTAAGAAAAGGTCTTCCCAAAGTAATAGGACAAGAAGCATTGCATTCAACATCCAAACATAGAAATCAATGGGTACATAGGCATTGTTAACATAATAAGAACATCATTAAGACTCCCCATGAGTTCTTTTTAACATTATCATCAAGTGGGATATTAAATAACAATCTTCAAGTGGAGGCAAATCAAGCACATCATAAGTCCTTCTAGGCATAATAGAAACACTACTATCCAGATCACATAAAGCTTTGAAATCAAAGTCATTCACTTTCATATTAATGAGGGTTCCCAACCATCTTCTTGTTTATAGGAATATAAGCTTTATGTTTATGAGAGCATCAGTAATGTGTTTTGTAAAGGCCATGTTCATAGCACTAGCATTAGGACTTTTAGCAAGCTTTTGTAGGAACTTAATAACTTCAGAGAGATATTGCAACCATCAAGATCAAAATCAAATTTATCATCTAGAGTAGTAGAAACTATTACTAGCCTCAACACTAGTGGTGGTAATAGTAGAAACACTATGTTTCTAGCAATTTCATCTTCTCTTTCCCACTTAGCATGTAATTCAGCTAATAGTATAACATTTTCATCAATTCTTACTTGTATAGCATTGGTGGCTGGAAAGGGATTATCATTGTTTTAGGTTTTAGCAGCCATTTTATTCAAAGAAGATTCAGCTCAGCCAAATATGCTATATTTCTTTCGGCATTAGAGAGTTTTTCCTCAATAGTTTTATTGAAAGCAGTTTGTTTACTAATAAAGTCTTTAAGCATAACTTCAAGTTCAGAGGGTGCACTCCTATTATTGTTGTAGGAACTTCCATAAGCATTACCATTGCTGGGAGGATATGGCTTATAATTGTTGTTACCCAAATTTCCTATAAGCATTATTGCCAAAAATTATATTCTTATGAAGTTCACATCAACTGCTCTTCTTGAGAAACCAAAGAGGCTAAAGGAACATTATTTGGATCAATATGGGCTTTCCCATTAACAAGCATAGTTAATATATCAATCTATCACTCAAGGAGGAAGTTTCCTCAACAAAATTTACCTTCCTACCTTGTGGAGCTCTCTCAGTATGCCATTCAGAATAATTAACCATAATTTGTCCAGAAGTTTTGTTGCAGCACCAAAGTAATGGTCATAAAGGTACCTCCCAGCAGCAGAGTCAAATAGGTTCCTTGAAGAATAGTTCAATCCTGCATAAAAAGTTTGGATGATCATCAAGCAGTCAGTCCATGAGTGGGACAATTCTTTACCAAAGATTCATTCTTTCCAAGCTTGAGAAACATGTTCATTATCAGATTGTTTAAACTTCATTATTTCACTTCTCATAGATATAATCTTAGCAAGAGGATAGTACTTTCCAATGAAAGTATCTTTGCACTTAGTCCAAGAATCAATACTATTCCTAGTTAAGGAATTCAACCATTCTTTAGCTTTCCTCTCAAAGAGAAAGGAAACAATTTCAGCTTAATAATATCACATCTATATCCCTATGCTTTTTCATCTCACAAAGTTCAACAAAGTTATTTAGATGGGTTAGCAGCATCATCATTACCAATACCAGAAAATTGTTCTCTCATAACAAGATTGAGCAAAGCAGGTTTATCTCAAAGAAAGTATCTTCAGGCATAGGTGGAGCAATAGGTGTGCTCAAAATCATTGTTGTTGGTGCTAGTGAAGTCACACAACTTAGTGTTTTCAAGATAATAGTTTTTTGTGTTTTCAAATAAGAAAGCAAACTAGTAAAACTAAAATTTGTGTTTTGATAAAGAAACAAGCAAACCAAGCAAAAAGGAACTTAGAAAAAAAACAAAGTAAAGAGATTGGTTATGAGGGACTCCCCTTGTGAAGATGTCCTTGACTCCCCGGCAACGGCGCCAAAAAAATGCTTGATGGCTCAGGTTGATGTAGAGCTCGTTGGGAACCCCAAGAGGAAGGTATGATGATGCACAAGCAACAAGTTTCCTCAGTTATAAACCAAGGTTTAATCGAACCCGTAGGAGTAAGGAAACACCCAAGTGTTGCTAGCTGAGCTTGGCAGGGGCGCACTACCGGTGCTAAGTAGCAATCATGGAGACCTGCACAACACAACCACAGAACTTTGTCCCCAACTTGCGATGAGGTTGTCAATCTCACCGTGTTTTGCTGAAAACAAAGGATTAAACGTATCGAATGGAAGAGAGTAATAGTTTGCAGAAAGTAAACACAAGCAGTAAAAGTTTATAGATTGTATGTAAAGAAAAGGACCGGGATCCATAGTTCACTAGAGGTGGCTCTCCTTAAGATAGATAACATGCTGGGTGAACAAATTACAGCGGGGCAATTGACAAACATCGAGAAAGCAATACATGCATATACTAATCATCTTGACTCCTTTGAGTGATTGGGCATTACAACATTATACATAGACCGCCATCCAACTGCATCTATGACTAATAATCCACCTTCAGGTTATCATCCGAACCCCCTCAGTATTACAGTTGCAAGCAACGAGATTATGCTTACGAACTCGTGTAAAGTAAACAAATGATTGTTCTATGAACAAGGATTGTTGTTTTTCCCTAGTAGCAACAAACATCTAGTACCTTAGAGATTTCTGTCACTTCCCCAGATTACCAGAGGCATGAACCCACTATCGAGCATAAATACTAACTCTTGGAGTTGCTAGCATCTACTTGGCCAAGATAGCTACTAACAACGGAAAGCATGCAAGATCACAATAACAAAGACATGATAGAATCAATAATCAATATCAATCTGAAATAGCATCTCAATATCCATCGGATCCCCGCAAACACAACATGCAGAATTGCAAATATTGATCTTGATCATGAACGGAGCTCACAAGATCTAGACATGAAAGCACAAAGGAGGAGAACCAGCCATCTAGCTACTACATGGATCCGTAGTCCAAGGATGAACTACTCACGCATCACACCGGAGGCTTGCATGATGATGAAGAAGGCCTCCAGGGGTGAATT
>OU342743.1:141884373-141920668 GCA_910589775.1 Avena eriantha
CACATCTAGAGTCACCGGATGATTGTTCTTTTCACAAACCACATATGGATCCACCACTATCATTGAAATGTGTGTTCTCTTCAGAGACCACACATGGATCCACCAGTGTCACTTCTAGTACATTGCAAATGTATCTATAATTTTTGATGTTCCATGCTTGGTTTTATCTACTTTCGTGTGTTTTGTTCCAACATTGGAGTACTTTTCATACACTTTCTTGGACTAACCTATTAACAAGATGCCATAGTGCCAGTTGCCTGTTTTCTACTGTTTTTGGTTCTAGGAAAGTCAGAAAATCAATATTCTCAGAATTGGACGGGACAAAAGCCAAAGTCAATATTTTACCGAGGGCAACACGTACCCAGAAGACGAGACGAAGAGGGGCCAGGGGCCGGCCACACCATAGGGTTGCGCGGGTCCCCCTTGGCCGCGCCACCAGGTGGTGTGGGCCTCCTGGCCGCCCACCGACCTTGCCCTTTCGCCTATATATTCCTCCCGATGTGAAAACCCTAAATAATCAGCCTCCAGCAACGAAAATTTCCGCAGCGCCGCCGCCACCAAAGGGGAGATTCGGGGACAGAAAGTCTCTGTTCCGGTACCCTGCCGGGACGGGGAAGTGCCCCCGGAGCCATCTCCATCGATCTCCATCACCATTGCTGATTCCCATGATAAGGAGGGAGTAGTTCTCTCTCGAGGCTAAGGGTTCTATCGGTAGCTATATGTTCATCTCTCTCTCTCTCTCTCTCTCTCTCTCTCTCTATGCATGATCATATTGTGATCATGAGCTAAACTTGCCAGGATTTACATGTCAAGGATCATAAGTCTTCATGGTGTACCCAAGGGGATTGTCTCTGATAGAGGAACCCAATTCACCTCTGAGTTTTGGCGACAGCTACACGAGTCTCTAGGGACACGACTGGAGTTTAGTACTGCCTTCCACCCACAAACCGATGGACAGACGGAAAGAGTTAATCAGATCTTGGAGGACATGTTAAGAGCCTGTGCGCTAGACTATGGGTCTAGCTGGGAGGATAACTTGCCATATGCGGAATTCTCATACAATAACAGCTACCAAACTAGCATCAAGATGGCTCCATTTGAAGTTCTCTATGGCAGAAAGTGTAGGACTCCGCTGCTATGGAGTGGGGTTGGAGAACGTAGTCTGTTTTGACCTGAACTAATCCAGGATGCCGAAGAAAAAGTGAGACAGATCCAAGACAGGTTAAAAATAGCCCAATCCAGACAAAAGAGTTACGCTGATTCCAAGCGCAGGGATGTGACTTATGAAGTGGGAGACCGTGCGTATCTCCGAGTTTCACCACTACGAGGAGTTAAGAGATTTGGAATCAAGGGTAAGTTAGCACCCCGATTCATAGGGCCCTACAAAATCTTGGGTCGCAGAGGGAAAGTTGCCTATCAGTTGGAATTACCCGAAGTGCTAACAGTTCACGATGTTTTCCATGTGTCGCAACTGAAGAAGTGTCACCCAGAAATGGCTGAAACCCCACTAAAGGATACAGTTCCATTGGAAGAAGTTCAATTGGAAAACGATCTCACCTATGAGGAAAAGCCCTCCAGGATCCTGGAAACAGCCGAGAGAATTACTCGTACCAAGACTATCAGATTCTGCAAAGTTCAATGGAATCACCATTCCGAGGAAGAAGCCACGTGGGAACGTGAAGAAGACCTGAAGAAAGAACACCCGCACCTATTTGCTAACCAACCTGAATCTCGGGGACGAGATTCTTCTTAAGGGGGTAGGTTTGTAACATCCCAAATTTTGCAATTACAGATGTTACTAGAAGCATGCACCATATCATTGCATCATGGCATCACATATCAAAAATTTGCATCAGGTATTTTCTCAAACCCCATAGTCAATTATAGACAAAAGGGGTAAAAAGCTTTTTAACCACCAAAATCTTTGCAAAAGGGTTATTTTATAGTCCTATTGTAACCCTCTTCTTTTTACAAAATTTTAGAAACAAATTTCGTCTAATTTGGAGTCCGTTTGCAAAAGTTATCAAACAAATAGCAATTCAGAAATTAATAAAAGATTAAAAAAACGAAACCTAACCTAACCGGGCCGGCCGAGCTAGCCCGGGGACCTATCTACCGCGTGCGCCAGCAGCGAGCGGCGCGTAGCGCGTGGGCCGGCCCAGCATCCACGCCCGCACGCAGCCGACCGACAGGCGGGGCCGCCCGTCAGCCGCCTCCTCCCCGAGTCCGGCTCGAGGACGACGCCGCCGCCGCGTCAGTGTAACCACCGTCGGCAATTCCGGGGCGAACTCCGCGACCCCCACGCCAAGTTTGCTCCGCTATATAAGCCGGGCACGCCTCCCCAAGCAAACCCTAGTTTTTTTTCTCCACCGCCGCCGCCGATTGCTCGCCGGAGCGCCGCCGCCTCCACCGCCAGCAGCCGCCGCCCGCCGTCGCCTCCGGAAGGGAGGACCGCCGCCGCCCCCGGGAACGCGACCGCGACGAGGAGCCGTTCCCCGTCGTCTAGCTCGCCGGGCCAGAGGAGCACCGCCGCCGCCGCCGACCATCGCCGGAGGAGCGCCGCCATCCGCCGCCACCGCCAGTCACCGGCGCCACAGTAAGCAGTCGCCGCCCCTTCCTCTCCGACTGTCGGATCTAGATCCGACGGCCCCAAATCGGTCAATGGCCCGGCCAACCGCGTCGCGCCGCGTGGCAGCGCCACGTCGAAGCCGCGTCGCATCACGCGCGCCCGGCGGACCAGTCCCGAGCCGCCACGTGTCGCCACCTCTCTGGCCCTTTTTGTTTTCTTTTAAAATAGGCAGAAATAGCTCCAATCTCGTAAAATTCATAGAAATTCGAATATTAGTCCAAAATTTGCGTATGATATACCGTTGGGTTCATATTTTCGAGTAGAACACATATCTACAATAATATTACTGTTTTGCCATAACAATCGTGCAGTAGAATTAAAAGTTTAGATTAGAGTATTTTAATTCTAGAAAATTATCCGTATCTCTGTTTTAGTTGATTCTTGTTGCTTTGGCTTATCGTCGAGACCTTCTGTAGAAAATTGTCATATCTTGCTTTGGGTGTTCAGATCTGTCTCGAGGAAGATTGGAGTTATAGATCTAGTTTTGAGCTTGGTAAATTAGGGTTTAACCCAAAATACTGAAAATTTGTGGGAAATCAATTCTAATGACATCCCCAACTCAACAACACCCCTGGTTAAAACCCTTGGTCGAAATCAAATCCACCCTTGCGTATTACCATGTTGCATGCATGCATATTTGACTTCGTGACTTGTTTTGTGCAAATTGTGATTGGATCCTTGTTGCTTCGTTAGATTGCTCGGAGTGCGCTGAGGAGTACTGTTGTGTAGATTGCTGCTCGGATCAAGGCAAGTTACACCACTTGTTCATATTAATGTCCCAGTTTTGACTATGCATGTTTTACACTTCAAATTCTGTAGTATGCATGTGTAGGATTTTGGTAGATTTTTCTTAGTACTATTTTGCAAGTGCGGTTTTGTAGTATGCCATGAGTAGCTCTTTGCTTAGGAATTTCCATCCCAATAGGTTATCCTGTTTTTGTAAGTTATGCTTGCTATGCTATATAATTGTACATATCAAGTGCCGTTGGGAGGGTTCGAAAGACTCAAACATTTTCTAAGTACGAGAGCTCTCTCGAGCGAACTTTTCTTCTCAAAACCCCCTTCAAAATAAAACTAAGTTTTCCTTCTGGGCGGAATGGTTGTCGGGTCAACGAGTGGGATTTTGGTGGAGGACGGCCGCCGAGGAATCAAAGAAGTCTGCCATGTTTCAGAATTCAGAAGCTTCCCGTGCAACCACATTTGGAGGTTCTTGGCACGGTTGGATCCAGCTGGTAGAGGGGCTACTAAGGGAAGGCTTCGCCATGGTCTTGTCTGTAAAAGGGCTTGATCGTGGATTGTGGGGAAAGTGCACAACCTCTCGAGAGTATTGCAAACTGATCGATCAGCCGTGTTCACAGAAACAGAACAACAATGAGCATCTGAAGGATGGAGCCTCTGAAAGTTCTTCCTCTCTCTTTTCCAAACTTAATATTTTATAAACCCCAAGGCGTGAGTAATATCGCCATTGGGTGGGATTTTGGAAACTTGGTGCGTAATATCCAAGTGCTAGGTTGATTGGGCACTTGGTGAGTAATATCCACGTGTTCCATTCGACCCTATACTATTTATCAAAGTTTACAAAGTAGGGAAAACTTTCTTCCTCTTTTCTTATTACATTGATAAAATTGGCTTTACGCAAATGAACCCTAGAGCCTACTCTTAGCCTTGCATGTAGAGGTAGTCTTACTCTTTCCTTGGTGTAATTTGCCAATACATTCAAAGTATTGACCCAACTTGTTGGCTGCACGTCTTATGTGCAGAATCCGAAGATTGAAAGGTGCGTAGGGATCGCGAGTCTTCACACAGCTAGCCTGAGGCGTTGATGGACTCAAGTTTTATCTAGTTTCCGCTGTTTTATTGGAGCTAGCTATAAGCTATGCAAGTTGTAATAATTATACTCTAGATTATTTGTGTAATAATGACTTGTGTTTTACATGATATTCATCGACAGTGAAGTGCTAGCTATCGATCCAGGGACTAGCACGTTAATCACAGGGACTTAGGATCCTTAACGATCCGAGGTCGCAACACATTGCATGTGTGTTCTTCTCATTAACCACAGCTAGAGTCATTGCATGTGTGTTCTTTTCACAAACAACATATGGAACCACCAGTGTCATTGAAATGTGTGTTCTCTTTAGAGACCGCACATGGATCCACCAGTGTCATTGCAAGTGTGTTCTTTTTACTAACAACAACTAGAGTCACTGCATGTGTGTTATTTTCACAATCCACATATGGATGCACTAGTGTCATTGCATGTGTGTTATCTTCACAGACCACACATGGATCCATGGTGTCATTGCATGTGGTTCCACCAGAGTTTATTGCATGTGTCTTCTTTTTACAATACGCCTATGGATCCACAAGTATCATTGCATGTGCGTTCTTATCATTAACCACAGCTAGAGTCATTGCATGTGTGTTCCTTTCACAAACCACATATGGATCCAGCAGTGTCATTGAAATGTGTATTCTTTCATTGACCACATCTGGAGTCATTTCCTGACTTTTCTTTTCACAGACCACATATGGATCCACCAATGTCATTGAAATGTGTGTTCTCTTTAGAGACCACACATGGATCCACCAGTGTCATTGCATGTGTGTTCTTTTTACTAACAACAACTAAAGTCATTGAAATGTGTGTTCTTTTCACAATCCACCAAGGGATCCACCGGTGTCATTGCATGTGTGTTCTTCGCAGAGACCACATCTAGAGTCATTTAATCATTGTTCTTTTCAAAGACCACATATGGATCCACCAGTGTCATTGAAAAGTGTGTTCTCTTCAGAGACCACACATGGATCCAGTAGTGTCATTGCATGTGTGTTCTTTTTACTAAAAACAACTTGAGTCATTGCATGTGTGTTCTCTTCACAATCCGCATATGGATCCACTACTGTCATTGCATGTGTGTTCTTCTCATTAACCACAGCTAGAGTCATTGCATGTGTGTTCATTTCACAAACCACATATCGATCCACCACTGTCATTCAAATGTGTGTTATCTTCACAGATCACACATGGATCCACCAGTGTCATTGCATGTGTGTTATTTTTTACTAACAACAACTAGAGTCATTGCATGTGTGTTGTTTTCACAATCCACCTATAGATCCACCAGTGTCATTGCATGTGTGTTCTTCTCATTAACCACATCTAGAGTCATTGCATGTGCGTTCTCTTTAGAGACCACTCATGGATCCACTAGTCTCATTGCATGTGTGTTCTCTTCAGAGACCACACATGGATCCACCAATGTTATTGCATGTGGTTCCACCATAGTTGATTCCATGTGTGTTCTTTTCACAATCCACCTATGGATCCACCAGTGTTATTGCATGTGTGTTCTTTTTACTAACAATAACTAGAGTCATTGCATGTGTGTTATTTTCGAAATCCACATATGGATCCACCAGTGTCATTGCATGTGTGTTCTTCTCATTAACATCAACTAGAGTCATTGCATGTGTGTTCTTTTCAGATACCACATATGGATCCACTAGTGTCATTGAAATGTCTGTTCTCTTCAGATACCACACATGGATCCACTAGTGTCATTGCATGTGTGTTCTTTTTACTAACAACAACTAGAGTCATTGCATGTGTATTCTTTTCACAATCCACCTATGGATCCACCAGTGGTATTGCATGTGTGTTCTTCTCATTACCACAGCTAGTGTCATTGCATGTGTGTTCTCTTCAGAAACTACACGTGCATCCACCAGTGTCATTGCATGTGTCTTCTTTTTACTAACAACAACTAGAGTCATTGCATGTGTGTTCTTTCCATAATCCACCTATGGATCCACCAGTGTCATTGCATGTGTGTTCTCTTCACAGACCACACATGGATTCACCAATGTCATTGCATGTGGTTCCACCAGAGTTCATTGCATGTGTGTTCTTTTCACAATCCACCTATGGGACAAAAGCCAAAGTGCCTATTTTCCGGAAGTCATTAGATGCCAGAGTACGAGACAGAGAGGGGCCAGGGGGCACCACACCACCTGGCCGCGCGGCCCAGCCTGACCCGCACCAGGGGGTGGTCTGGCCGCCTCCGGCACCCCCTCGGCCTCCCCTTCCTCCTATAAGATGCCCTCAGTACGGAAACCCTAAGTACCCGATCAAAAATCCACGAAAGAGTTTGTAGCCGCCGTCATCTCCATCCCTAGATCAGGAGGGATCTGAAGCTCTTCCCGGCACCCTACTGGAGAGGGGAATTCACCCTGGAGGCCTTCTTCATCATCATGCAAGCCTCCGGTGTGATGCGTCAGTAGTTCATCCTTGGACTACGGATCCATGTAGTAACTAGATGGCTGGTTCTCCTCCTTTGTGCTTGCATGTCTAGATCTTGTGAGCTCCGTTCATGATCAAGATCATATATTTGCAATTCTGCATGTTGTGTTTGCGGGGATCCGATGGATATTGAGATGCTATTTCAGATTGATTATTGATTATTGATTCTATCATGTCTTTGTTATTTGTGAACTTGCATGCTTTCCGTTGTTAGTAGCTATCTTGGCCAAGTAGATGCTAGCAACTCCAAGAGTTAGTATTTATGCTCGATAGTGGGTTCACGCCTCTGGTAATCTGGGGAAGTGACAGAAATCTCTAAGGTACTAGATGTGTTGTTGCTACTAGGGAGAAAATAACAATCCTTTGTTCATAGAACAATCATATTGTTTACTTTACACGCAGTTCGTAAAGCAATAATCGATTGCTTGCAACTTAATACTGGAGGGGGTTCGGATGATAACCTGAAGGTGGATTATTAGTCATAGATGCAGTTGGATGGCGGTCTATGTATAATGTTGTAATGCCCAATCAAGTCTCAAAGGAGTCAAGATGATTAGTATATGCATGTATTGCTTTCTCGATGTTTGTCAATTTCCCCGCTGTAATTTGTTCACCTAGCATGTTATCTATCTTATGGAGAGCCACCTCTAGTGAACTATGGATCCCGGTCCTTTTCTTTATATACAATCTATAAACTGTTTACTGCTTTGTGTTTACTTTCTGCAAACTATTACTTCTTTCCATTCGATACGTTTAATCCTTTGTTTTCAGCAAAACACGGTGAGATTGACAACCTCATCGCAAGTTGGGGACAGAGTTCTGTGGTTGTGTTGTGCAGGTCTCCATGTGGCTACTGGCACCGGTAGTGCGCCCTGCCAAGGCTCAGCTAGCAACACCTTTGGGGTGTTTCCTTACTCCTACTGGTTCGATTAAACCTTGGTTTCATAACTGAGGGAAACTTGTTGTTGTGCTCATCATACCGTCCTCTTGGGGTTCCCAACGAGCTCTACATCAACACTGAGCCATCAAGCATTTTTTTGGCGCCGTTGCCGGGGAGTCAAGGACATCTTCACAAGGGGAGTCCCTCATAACCAATCTCTTTACTTTGTTTTTTTTCTAAGTTCCTTTTTGCTTTGTTTGCTTGTTTCTTTATCAAAAACACAAATTTTTTAGTTTTACTAGTTTGCTTTCTTATTTGAAAACACAAAAAATGACTATTCTTGAAAACACTAAGTTGTGTGACTTCACTAGCACCAACAACAATGATTTTATGAGCACACCTATTGCTCCACCTATGCCTGAAGATACTTTCTTTGAGATAAAACCTGCTTTGCTCAATCTTGTTATGAGAGAACAATTTTCTGGTATTGGTAATGATGATGCTGCTACCCATCTAAATAACTTTGTTGAACTTTGTGAGATGAAAAAGCATAGGGATATAGATGGTGATATTATTAAGCTGAAATTGTTTCCTTTCTCTTTGAGAGGAAAAGCTAAAGAATGGTTGAATTCCTTAACTAGGAATAGTATTGATTCTTGGACTAAGTGCAAAGATACTTTCATTGGAAAGTACTATCCTCTTGCTAAGATTATATCTATGAGAAGTGAAATAATGAAGTTTAAACAATCTGATAATGAACATGTTTCTCAAGCTTGGGAAAGAATGAAATCTTTGGTAAAGAATTGTCCCACTCATGGACTGACTGCTTGGATGATCATCCAAACTTTTTATGCAGGATTGAACTATTCTTCAAGGAACCTATTTGACTCTGCTGCCGGAGGTACCTTTATGACCATTACTTTGGGTGCTGCAACAAAACTTCTGGACAATATGATGGTTAATTATTCTGAATGGCATACTGAGAGAGCTCCACAAGGTAGGAAGGTAAATTTTGTTGAGGAAACTTCCTCCTTGAGTGATAAGATTGATATATTATGACTATGCTTGTTAATGGGAAAGCCCATATTGATCCAAATAATGTTCCTTTAGCCTCTTTGGTTTCTCAAGAAGAGCAAGTTGATGTGAACTTCATAAGAAATAATAATTTTGGCAATAATGCTTATAGGAATAATTTTGGTAACAACAATTATAAGCCATATCCTCCCAGCAATGGTAATGCTTATGGAAGTTCCTACAACAATAATAGGAGTGCACCCTCTGAACTTGAAGTTATGCTTAAAGACTTTATTAGTAAACAAACTGCTTTCAATAAAACTATTGAGGAAAAACTCTCTAATGCCGAAAGAAATATAGCATATTTGGCTGAAGCTGAATCTTCTTTGAATAAAATGGCTGCTAAACCTAAAACTAATGATAATCCCTTTCCAGCCACCAATGCTATACAAGTAAGAATTGATGAAAATGTTATACTATTAGCTGAATTACATGCTAAGTGGGAAAGAGAAGATGAAATTGCTAGAAACATTAGTGTTTCTACTATTACCACCACTAGTGTTGAGGCTAGTAATAGTTCTACTACTCTAGATGATAAATTTGATTTTGATCTTGATGGTTGCAATATCTCTGAAGTTATTAAGTTCCTACAAAAGCTTGCTAAAAGTCCTAATGCTAGTGCTATGAACATGGCCTTTACAAAACACATTACTGATGCTCTCATAAACATAAAGCTTATATTCCTATAAAACAAGAAGATGGTTGGGAACCCATCATTAATATGAAAGTGAATGACTTTGATTTCAAAGCTTTATGTGATCTGGATAGTAGTGTTTCTATTATGCCTAGAAGGACTTATGATGTGCTTGATTTGCCTCCACTTGAAGATTGTTATTTAAATATCCCACTTGATGATAATGTTAAAAAGAAACTCATGGGGAGTCTTAATGATGTTCTTATTATGGTTAACAATGCCTATGTACCCATTGATTTCTATGTTTTGGATGTTGAATGCAATGCTTCTTGTCCTATTACTTTGGGAAGACCTTTTCTTAGAACTGTTGGTGCCATTATTGATATGAAAGAAGGCACCATTAAATATCAACTCCCACTCAATAAAGGTATAGAACACTTCCATACGAAAAGAGAGAAGATTTCTTTTGCTTCTCCTATGAAAACAAAATTTGGTCTTAATGCTTCTTCATTTGAGGACACTTGATTCTTTTTCTTTGCTTCTTATGCCTAACTTAAAGGCGTTAAAGAAAAGTACTTATTGGGAGATAACCCAAAACTTTTAGATGAGTCTTGGAAGTTATTACTTCAGTAATAACCACTCATTATCCTTTTTATTTTCTTTTTGTGCCAAGAGTAACCTCTAATAAGAGAGAAGTAATGATTGGGAAAGTTGCTGTCCCATAACAGATTTCTGTGCTTCACCGTAAACATTCGTGTAAAATCTCTGAACATCTTTTTGAGGCATGAATTTTTATGCTTCTGCCCTAGGTTGTTATCTAACTTTCGTTAGTTCAACACTTTTTTATTTGAGCAACATAAGGTCTTCTAAAAAATTCTTCTTTACCTGCTGGTCTGTTTTGATAGATTTCTGCCATTTTCTGCATTTGCTTCTTGTTGGTTCCTTTTTGAGTTCTTTTGGGGAATTGAGATTTTTGAGGGAAGTGCTAAAGTAGCTAGTGTTCTATTGGAAGTTTATTTGGTGTTATAACTGAACCTTAATACCTTTTATCTTGAGTACACTAATGTTGCTAATAAAGATTTGTGAAGTTTTGTATGAAGGAAAAATTTCAGGTGTATGGAAGGAATGAGTAATGAGATGAAGGATGGACTAAAGCTCAAGCTTGGGGATGCCACGCATGTCACCCCAAGAAATATCCAAGAAGGACAAGCGTCAAACCTTGGGGATGCCCAAGGCATCCCCTTCTTCATCAATAAAAATCCTAGGTTTCTTCCAAACGCTTCATTTTTATTGTTTCATGCAGAATTGTGTTGTTCTTGGAGCGTCTTATTTTCGTTTTCATTTTGGTTTTTTGTTTTCTTGGTTTTCTTATTTTTCTGAATAAATTGGTTGGACCCCCTCTTTCATACTTTGGTTTGCAAATAGTTTGGTTTGGTTTGGAAAGGAGTAGGAAAGTTCATGCTTATGTGGTAAAAATAGCTTGTTTTTGACTGTGGCCTATGCTTTGTCATGCCATGCTTGATATTGTTTTGGCTTTATGCTTAGTATTATTTGCTGTAGCATGACTTGTTATAAACAATTGAGATTTCTTAATGTGCCTTGGATGAATCATGTGTTGTTTTAGCATATTAAAGCATAGTATAGTGGTATTCTCATTTGATGCTTTATTTGGGTTGACTTGGCGCATTCTCACACCATGTTATGACTATCACAAGTCACCATAGCCTTTATGATCCTTTAGTTTTCAAATTGTAGTATCACTTTATGCTTTGATCAATGATGTTTTGTCGCTCTGCATGATTATGGCCATTATTGCTCTCTTAGTTTGTCGCTCCCAGTCTTTTGCTAGCCTCCACAACCAAGTATGAGTTCCACTCATGTATCCAACTCCCTAAACCAAGTTATTCCAAAGAGTCCACCATACCTACCTACTAGCTTATGCTATTCCAAGTATATTCATGCTTTTTTTTACCTTCCAAATTAAACTTGTTATGAGAAAACTAGTGATTAAAGCTCTCACGAACTTGATGGCACACTTTACTTTTTTGCATCTAATAAACTTGAACCATTGGGTACTTCTTTGTTGCGTATATGCTTGCACTTTATAAGTTTAAATTAGCATACCCATGTACCATGGGGAGCGCTTTCAACATTGCACTTGTACTTTGTACCCCGTTGATATCATGTTCTTTTGCTTACGGATCCCGACAGTGTGAAATAAAAGTGGAACTTGTAAGATCATGGAGTTTGTATGTGTGTTAGAGAAACACCTGGGCCGCTAGCCTAAGCCATGCCTAATCATGGTGGAAACTTGCAGCATCACCATAATGAGCACTCTATGAAGCATCCTCAATAAAAACCTATGCAAATAGCAAATAAAAAGATCGCTGAGATGCTCATTGTCTGCTTGCCTTGTCATTTTTATTATGGGATAGCTCCTGTATCATGTGCAAGGGGTACCCCGTTGGCGTTTCTTTATGATACACATGTACTTACAATGACAAAAGCTTACTCGTGACTAAAGTTGAGTAGCATGAGGATCGGTCTTTTCAAGCATATACTCTTAGTTGTGTCACTTTAACCTTAATCACCTTAAATATGCTTATGATAGGGGCAATGAGATCTGAAAGATATAAGTACCATAATTTTTGGAAGCTCTTTATGAGACTTGAATCCCTACTTCCTTTTATAAAGGCCTTTCTTCCACCATTATATATTGAGTCTCCACCTTCTGCCTTTATGTACCTACTTTGAGAGCATAGTGGCCATTCTTAGTTCTATGTGCATTGTCCCAAGACTAGTTGATTGATGCATAACTTGATATTGCTTGTTTTAAACTATTTGTATCTAGTCACTCTTATGAACTTTGAAGGTGTCCTATGCATTTATGTTTTTCTACTCTATGAGGGACAAGCTGAATGCTATTATGCTATGTTTTCTTTATGTGAAACGAACAAACGTCTTGTAAAGCATTGTTATTCATGAATCTTTTGTTTGTGCCTTTTCATGTTGCATCATAGTTTCTTTGTGTTATTGCTAGAACTTTGTCTTTCATGTTATGATTGAAGTACTATGATCCCAGCTTTGAATGTTTTACAAATACTTTGATCAAGTCTTTGATGGTGCATGTCACCTCAAAAATTGTTCTTTCTTTTTATCACTTACCTACTCGAAGACGAGCAGGAGTTAAGCTTGGGGATGTTGATACATTGCAAATGTATCTATAATTTTTGATGTTCCATGCTCGGCTTTATCCACTTTCTTGTGTTTTGTCCACACTTTGGAGTACTTTTCATATGATTTCTTGGACTAACCTATTAACAAGAGCTAGAGTGCCAGCTGCCTGTTTTCGGCTGTTTTTGGTTCTAGGAAAGTCAGAAAATGAATATTCTTGGAATTGGACGGGACAAAAGCCAAAGTGCCTATTTTTCCAGAAGTCATCAGATGCCAGAGTATAAGACGGAGAGGGGCCAGGGGCCCACCACACCACCTAGCCACGCGGCCCAGCCTGGCCCGCGCTAGGGGGTGGTATGGCCGCCTCCGGCACCCCCTCGGCCTCCCCTTCCGTCTATAAGATGCCCTCGGGACGAAAACCCTAAGTACCCGATCAAAAATCCACGAAAGAGTCTGTAGCCGCCGTCATCTCCATCCCTAGATCGGGAGGGATCTGAAGCTCTTCCTGGCACCCTGCCGGAGAGGGGAATTCACCCTAGAGGCCTTCTTCATCATCATGCAAGCCTCCGGTGTGATGCGTGAGTAGTTCATCCTTGGCCGTTGTTCGTAGCTATCTTGGCCAAGTAGATGCTAGGAACTCCAAGAGTTAGTATTTATGCTCGATAGTGGGTTCACGCCTCTGGTAATCTGGGGAAGTGACAGAAATCTCTAAGGTACTAGATGTGTTGTTGCTACTAGGGAGAAAACAACAATCCTTTGTTCATAGAACAATCGTATTGTTTACTTTACACGCAGTTCGTAAAGCAATAATCTGTTGCTTGCAACTTAATACTGGAGGGGGTTTAGATGATAACCTGAAGGTGGATTATTAGTCATAGATGCAGTTGGATGGCGGTCTATGTATAATGTTGTTGTAGCATCCCAATTGTCTAACAATTGTAATGCTACTTGGTCTAGTAATATAATGGCTACTTCCTATATATATTTGTTGCATCATAGTTATATCATGCTCATGTCATCATGCCACCTTGCATTTGAGCATCATACAAAACCCTGTTTCTTTGGTTCTTCTCTCATATGCATTATTAATTGTATTTGCCTCTTGATATTGTATTTGGTTATTGATATATTTTTTAATGCCCTTGTTGAGTTGGGGGCATATCTTTTATTCAATCCATCACCTTTCTTTTCACCACCTTATAATTCCACCACTCTAATTACCATGGGCTTTTATTTTATTTTGGCTTTTACTCTAGCTCATGTGGGTTGGGATGGATTCAACTATAATTTCTTTTGCTTGGCCTCTATTCCACATTTTGGGAATGCATAAGAATAATGCCATGTTATTATTTTGTTTTCACAAGAATTTAAACATGGCATTTAATATATTGCATGGGCCATGCAACCATCTTCCACACCATTTCTTTTCTTTGTTTTTCTTTGTTTTGAGTGGAACCTTTCTCTTGTGAGCTCTTCTATTTTTCTCTCATCATCTCCACCTCATCTCCCTCACATGAGTAAAAGCATGTTTGATCATGTAAACTCATCCCCATGTCCTTTTTCCCTCACTCTTGCTCATGCATACCACCAGCCTACACCACCTCCATTCCACCTTTTCTTGATCATACCATGACCATGCATCATTTGAGTTCCTATACCCTTCTCCCTCTCTCTCTATTTCTCTCGCCAAAAACCCTAACCTAGCTTTCTCTCTCTATTTCCCTCTAACCCTAGTTCTACTTTAAACCCTAACCCCTACCACACCTCTCTCACCTCTCCCTCTCTCTACCATGCTGGCTCCACCCAGCTACCCTCCTACCCTAACCCTAGCACCACCCTAAGCCGAGCCACTACCCCACTTCTAACCCTAGCCTAAGTTACACCCGAGCCCCCTCTCCTCTCTCTTTCTCTCTACCTGCCGTGCCAGCCCCACAACCACGCCGTCCCAACCTGGCCCGCCTGTCAGCCCCACCCCACCTGCCCCTGCCTCGCTCCAACTCGAGAACGTGAGAGGAGGAGGAGGAGAAACGTGGCCGAACCCACCTTTATTCCTGCCCGCTCCCACACGGCACCCTCCTCCCTCTCCCTCACTTATCCTCCGCCCCACGCGTCCTCTGCGTCGCCAGATCCACCCAGAGCCCCTGCCTCTTCCCTCCTTCTTCTTCTTTCCGACGCCATCTCCTCTCGCCGTTCCCGCCAGCAACACTGTCGCTCCATCGTTCCGGCGTTCGTGGTTGACGGGGAGGTGGTCGAGGAGACCAAGGACAGTCCTCTGCTTCACCACGTACGTGCCAGTGAGGAGGAAAGGCCCCACGTCCGCCGCAGTACCGCGACATCGCCGAAACCCTAATCGCACGGGCCGCCAGCCTTGTCGTCGCCCTACTGCGCCCCAAGCCGATCCACCGCCGTCAGCCACCCCGTGGTAAGCCCCTCTACTGCCTAGACATCCTCTGCCTCACCGTAGCCCCTCTGCCTCGTCGGGCGTTTCACCGAACGCCCTCGGCGCGCCGTCAGTCACTGTTGTCTGCACGCCCCGCGCCGCGCAGAGCCTCATCTGGCCGTCTAGCCCCCACCTGACACCAAACCCAAGCTACCGCAGTGGCTACCGCCCCCCAGCGCACGCCCAGATCCCCGGTTCGATCCCCCGCTCCACACCGCCTCTGCCGCACACGGATCTGGTCGTCAGACCGAGAGGAAGATCCACAGTGCGCCTCCCCTTTTGCACTTACCCCCCTGTTTTGTTTACCGCTCAACCCGCGGTCCAGCCGACCCCACCTGCCAGCCGCTGTACACTTTTTGCAAAAACGCACCCGTAGTTTCGTAGCCCTAACTCGCGGTCCAGTGCGTCCCCACCGGTCAGCCGCTGCATGCTCAGCCGCTGTCACGTGGGCCTGTAGCCCCTGGTCCCGCCTGTCAATCGCAGTAGCTAGGTCAGGTCGCGGTGAGAAAAACTTTTCCGCGTGCGTGTGTCCCCGCCAGCAGCTGGCCCACCCGTCAGCGACTGTGGCTGGGTCGGTCTGAGTAATAAAAGTTTTCCTGTTTCGCTGTTTAAACAAAACAAATTCAAAATTGTTTAAATTCAAATTCAAAATTGTTTAAATTCAAATTCAAATCAGATTTTAAATAACTTTTAAAATACAAATCCAAATAATACAAATGATATATGTTTTTGAATCAGAAAAATGTGAGGAATTCAAATATGCCATTCAAAATATTATTTGAGCACTTTAAATTTCGAGTTGATTAAAATTACAAATAAATGCCCTTTTCTTAATAAATTAATAACTTTAATTGTATAACTCCAAATTTGGAAAATAAGATGTCTAAATCAATCAGCGCGACGAGCCCGTTCTATCTATGCACTCCTTGTTCTGGATTGAAGCATGCATCATGTCATTATTAAAAATCTGAACTGTTTATGGCAATAAAACTTGGTTAAATAAATAATAAGATGCTTTATTTCTTGTATCCACACCTCACCCTTGCCATGCTACTTTAATGTCATGTACATTGTGCACCATTCATCATGGCATGCTTGTTTGCTTGTCACATCTTAATTCATATGCTTGGGCACTTTATTTATGTTGCCCCTTGTTTGTTTGGTTCTTCTTCGAATAGACGCCCAGCAGGAGAATTACCAGGAATCACAGGAGTACTACCCAGATCCATCTCTCGCTTCAACTGAGCTGCCAGGAAGGCACTACCACATGCTTGCATACATATACTACCTATTGCCTCTATCTTATTCTTGCATCATTGAGTCGTGATTGCATTAAATTGAATCCTAAGTACTGCATAGCCTTTACTTTTAAACCCCACCGAATCTTGTTCCTCCATCCCATGAGCCATTACTACAGGAGTTGTTTGAGCCATGCGAGTCGTAGAAAAGCATGAGTAGGGTAGGTGAGTGTCCGATGAATCATGAGGTACCTAAACAACTTAACCTGAGTAGTAATGGGATAACTAATGAAAGAGGCACCGGTGAGCAATATCTGCTATTTGGTTTTTCATGCTCACTTGTGTCCCGTAGGACCCCGAGTACCTGATTCTTGTTCCTTGACTATTCGCACTATCCACATCCGGGAGGCCTTATGGACCCCCCTAAGCCAGAGCTTGATTCATTCTTATTTCTTGGGGCCACAAAGTAGTTTGGGGCTTTGTTACTATCCTGTACTTATGCTATGCTTTACTTTTTATTTAAGATTGTGCGTGGAGCACCTGTACTGTTTTGGATGCGGAGTGTTTTCGCGGTATCGACAAGCCTAGTCACACTTTCGGGTTCCCAGTCGTTTACAGCCATTGACGCAAACCTTGGGTCCGTCTCGGAGCCGGCCAACTTCGTTGCGGGTATCTTAATGGGGTGGCCCCCTGAAATATTTCTGAATCCTGTGATCGCTTTGTCGTGAATGCATCGTTGGGTTTTGAGTTGGTTTTTCCGAGGTTGATCCAGTGTGTGTTGCTATTCGTGCACCCCTGCAGGGTAAATCTTTTTGAAAGCCGTGTCCGCGGTTATGGAGGACTTGGAGCACAGTTTCCCGATCATAGACAAGTATAACTAAAGTACCGCTTTTAATTTGACTAAGTACTTGACTAGTAAATAGTGCAATACTCATGGAATGGTTAATAAAACTGCCAACGGATGATGGTGGTTGTTCGTCCGCTTCCTCGTTGGTAAGCGAGGAGGATGGATCTGTTAATTATATTTTTATAACTGTTGTTCTTAATTCACGGACATCCGTCTATCATTGGTTAGGCGGATGGTTAGCGAGTATCTATAGAATCGTTATATATTATCTTTTGCTGCAATTACGTCACCCAGGTTGAGTTCCCTTTAGTGGCATAATGACTTGCTGAGTACCCCTAGGGTCTCACACGATAAATTGTTTGATTCAGATGAACAGGTGCACCCGCAAGATGGATACTGGGTGGAGGAGACAGATGATGTTGGCAACGATCATTCGGTGTAGAGATTCCGGGAACGGGGATCCGTGAGATCTGTGGGCGAGACGTGTTTTTTATGTGGCATCTTATGCCGATTTTCTTCTTATCCGTACTCGGATCTTGTTTTCCGCTTCCGTCTGATACTCTGATGTGTGTTGTATGAGGAGCTATCCTAAATTATTATCTCTATCTAGGATATTTGAATCTTGCCATATGGCATTGCAATATTTCTATTTCTTTTAGCTGGAATGGCTCTGAGGACTGCTGT
Source organism: Avena eriantha (assembly GCA_910589775.1). NCBI lineage: Eukaryota > Viridiplantae > Streptophyta > Magnoliopsida > Poales > Poaceae > Avena > Avena eriantha. The sequence goes on from OU342743.1 coordinate 141,902,277, forward strand.
ATGTGGCTTGCATACATACTCATTTGTGTATGTAGTTGATCCCTTCGCCTGCCGATTACGCCGCTCGTTCTTGTCCCGATGTTCTGAAAGTGGTTAGGACGGCCGAAAGGTCTACCGTGAGTGGCCTTGGGCCCCACCGTACTATTTTAACCACTTTCATTCATCCAGGCATGTAACTAAGAGCGTAATTCACCGAGGTAGTTACAATTGGTATCAGAGCCATCCCGCCCTTCAGGGTCTCAGCCAAAATGGTCGTTGGCAGTCTAGCAAATATTTTTAGTAGTTATGTATACTAGGGAAAAACAAACGTGAGAGTAGGACTGCTTCCATTTTTCTTCTTACCCACCCACCCACCCTTTTCTGGTAAAGAAGTGTAACGTTTTCAATCCTTTTCTAAAAATGCAAACTAGGATTCACGTGTTCTGGGTTCCGTAGTACCATAGGTTGTGTGTGTGTGTGAATTCTTTGTCTATCTGTTGCATCCAAATGTTATCACTATTTGCCTTTTGGTTATCAACTGTTGGTACATTCCATACCGACAGGCCTTTGTAAACCGACGCAATCTATCTGATTCATTGTATACGGATGCGATCTATCTTACTCTTTGTTATCCGACATTATCTTGTTGGGGTGTTCTTTTTCGTAGTTACCAATCTTTAGGTTCATCTTAAGAAGAAGGTATTGGGATATGTGTTTTACTGATTCATGTGCGGAATAATGATTTGAGTGCGGGATGGAGTCGCGACCATGCCACTACTTTTATCATTTGCTCTTGTATATTGAACTAGTAGAGTTACTAATCTTGATTCGTTAAGTGGTTTTGCGCACATAGTGGTATTTTAATGCCGAAATTTGCGGAAAAATTTTCTTTGTTAGTTTGTATACCACACTCCTTGTTCAGTCGTGTGCGTTATGCTTAATATCTTCTAGTTGCCTTGAACTTTGTTGATATTTAATATCATCTCAGTGAATTGCATCCTTTAATCTTGGTTAATTCCATTTGGTACTATTTTGTATTATTATCATTCTCCATTATAGTACTGATTTGTGTTTTATATCAATCACAGGATGGCACCACCACGCCGTTCTGAGGAGGACACACCACCTGAACTTGGGGCTGCTTTGGCAAGTATTACAAATGCTTTGGGCACTATGCAGCAGAACCAGCAGCGCTTCGAGGAAAGCGTGAGGAGGAATGAGTTTGTTCCGCTACCTCCACCTCCCAAGCGAGGAGACATCAAAAGTTTTCTGAAGTTCAACCCACGCCAATTTGAGGTGTCTGATCAGCCACTTGATGCGGATGATTGGCTGCGTGAAGTGTCAAGGTTGCTGATGACAGCGGATGTTCCCGAGCAAGAATGGGTCAAATGTGCCACTCACCTTCTGAAGGGAGATGCAGCTCTCTGGTGGGAAAATTACCTCAAGGCAGGTCTCTCTGGTTTTCAGCCTACTTGGGAGCAATTCACTAGGGCTTTCAAAGAGCAATATCTGTCAGAAATTGTCATGGAAAGGATGAAGGAAGTGTTTCTCAACCTCAAGCAGGGCACTGACAATGTCAACACCTACATCAGAAACTTCATGAACCTTTCTTGTTATGGTGGCGATGAGATATCTGATGACAAGAAGAAGCAAAAGAGGTTCCGGCAAGGCCTCAATGCTTCCATCAAATATGCAATCACTCATGCAAGGCCGACGTCTTTTCTGGAAATCCAACACACAGCTCTGCAGGAAGAAGCAAGTAGGCAAGTGTTTGAGGAGTCAAAGAAACACAGTCATGATACAACAAGTTCTTCTGCTATGATAGCTCCTTCTAAGCGTCGTGTCTGGGTCCCTAACACCCCACCGTCGCCCCCTGCTCCACCAAGACCGTCAAGCTATGCACCAAGGCCACCAAACTCCTTCACTGCGGCTCCCAGGGGCTACAACCACAACTACCCTGGAGCACCTGGCGGAGTCCCTGGCTACGTTGCTCCACGTCCACCTGGTGCTTGCTATACTTGTGGAAACACTGGGCATCAGCACTGGAATTGTCCAATGAACAACAAAGCTCTTCCACCACCACCTCCAAGACCAGCGACAAGTGCTCCTATGATTCGTGCACCTCCACCTCGGGCTCTCAACATCAACACCAAGCCTGGGTCTACGGTTGCTCGTGCCAACTGTGTCAACGTCGCTCAAGCTGAGCATGCTCCTAGAGTTGTGATGGGTATGCTTCCTGTTAACTCGGTTCCTGCACGAGTTTTGTTTGATTCTAGTGCTTCACATTCTTTTGTTTCTCACAAGTTTGCAAATGAGAATGAGTTAGCAATGGATCCTCTCCCCAAGCGTTTAATGGTTCTTTCTCCTGGAGCAACAATGGCATCTTCTAAAATCAGCCATGGCAATCAAATTGAGATTGGTGGTTCTTCGTTTCCGGCTTCCTTAATTATTCTGGGCAATTCTGATATTGATGTCATCTTTGGCATGGATTGGTTAACAGCAAATGCAGCTGTGATCGATTGTGCTGAACGTTCGGTTTCTCTGAAAATTCCTGAAGGCCATATAGTCTATTCTCCAAGTCAGACTCCTGCAATTCAGCTTTACTCTTTGGCGGCTCTGAATGAGGATGCTATGGAAAGTATTCAGAGTGTTCCTGTAGTCTGTGAGTTCCCAGATGTTTTTCCTGAAGAGTTGCCAGGTATGCCTCCGGATTGTGAGGTTGAGTTTGTCATTGAACTTGAACCTGGTACTGCTCCTATCTCCAAGCGGCCTTATAAAATGGGTCCTGCTGAGTTGGCTGAACTCAAACGCCAGCTAGATGAACAAGAAAAGTTGGGTTTCATTCGGCACAGTACTTCTTCTTGGGGTAGCCCAACCATCTTTGTGAAGAAGCGAGAAAAGACTGATAGACTTTGTGTTGACTATCGGGAACTCAATGCTAAAACAATCAAGAATAAATATCCCCTTCCGCGGATTAATGATCTCTTCGATCAGCTAGCTGGAGCTGTGGTATTCTCGAAGCTTGATTTGAGAAGTGGTTACCATCAAATCAAGATTCGCAAGGAAGATGTTCCTAAAACAGCTTTCACCACTCGCTATCGCCTGTATGAGTACACGGTCATGTCTTTCGGTCTCACCAACGCACCTGCCACCTTCTCGAGGCTTATGAAGTCGGTTTTCATGGAGTATCTTGATAAGTTCGTTGTGGTCTATCTGGATGACATTCTAGTCTATTCTAAGTCGAAGGAGGAACATGAAGAACACCTTCGGTGTGTCCTAAACAAGCTTCGTGAGAACCGCCTGTATGCAAAGTTCTCCAAGTGTGAGTTTTGGCTGCCTCAAGTCACCTACCTGGGTCACGTCATCTCTGCCAAGGGCATGACCGTCAACCCAGAAACTATTAAGACAATTATGGACTGGCTTCCACCCATAAATGTCAAAGAAGTCCGGAGTTTCCTTGGTTTGGCCAGTTACTGTCGTCGCTTCGTTCAAAACTTCTCAAAGCTTGCGAAGCCTCATACCGATCTCCTCAAGAAAGGCAAGAAATACCTTTGGACTCCTGCATTTCAAGCAAGCTTTGAAACACTCAAAGAGAAGCTCACTTCCACACCAGTCTTAGTTCCTCCAGATACATCAAAGCCTTTCCAAATATTCCGTGATGCCTCATTGCAAGAATTGGGTGCGGTCCTTATGCAGGAAAAACAAGTTGTTGCTTATGCCTCTCGGCAGTTGAAGACGCATGAGATCAACTATCATACACATGACCTCGAACTCGCAGCAGTTGTCTTTGCTTTGAAAGTATGGAGGCATTACTTGCTTGGCAACCGTTGTGAGATATTTTCTGATCACAAGACTCTGAAGTATATATTCACACAACCTGATCTCAACCTTCGTCAGAGGAGGTGGATTGAAAAAATCAATGATTTCGATTTGACCATCAACTACACTCCGGGCAAAGCCAATGTCATGGCCTATGCTCTCAGCCGAAAAGCTTATGTTAACAATCTCATGGTGGAAGAACAACAGCCTCTCTTGTGCGAGGAATTCCGCAAGCTCAACCTTGAAATTGTGGATCAAGGGTATCTTTGAACCTTCTGGCACCTCTCTTGGAAGAAAAGGTCCGTTCCATTCAACTTGGTGATCCTTACACTAAAAAGATCATCTCCAACATTCAGCTTCTGAAGTATGAGTCTTTCCACATTGACGACCAAGGCACTCTTTTCTTTGAACACCGGATTTGTTCCAAACTACCCGGGTTTAAGAGACCAAGTTCTCAAGGAGGCGCACGATTCTGTTCTTTCTATCCACCCTGGCAGCACTAACATGTACATGGACTTGAAAACACAATATTGGTGGCCTGGTTTGAAACGATATTGTGCCAAGTATGTCTCGGAGTGTGATGTCTGTCGCAGAGTTAAAGCTGTCCATCAGAAACCTTCCGGTCTTCTACAGCCATTGAAGCCTCCGGAATGGAAATGGGAGAAAGTAGAGATGGACTTCATCACTGGTTTTCCAAGGTCGCAGAAGGGAAACAATGCAATCTTTGTTGTCATTAACAGGCTTTCTAAAGTAGCTCACTTCTTTCCAGTCAAGGAAACAATTTCTGCAATTCAGTTGGCTGAGCTATATATCAACAGAATTATCTCTCTGTATGGAGTTCCTCTTGAGATCAGTTCAGACCGTGGAAGCATCTTCACTTCCAAGTTCTGGGGAAGTTTCCAAAAGGCTTTGGGAACAAAATTGAACTTCAGCACACCCTACCACCCTCAGTCGCAAGGACAAGTTGAAAGGATCAATCAGATCCTAGAAGATATGCTCCGTGCTTGCGTTATCTCTTTCGGCATGAAGTGGGAAGAATGTCTCCCTTATGCTGAATTCTCTTACAACAACAGTTTCCAGAAAAGTCTAAAGATGGCACCATTTGAGGCTCTCTATGGTCGCAAATGCAGAACTCCGATTGGCTGGTCGGGCGCAGGTGAAAGAATATTGTTTGGCCACGACATTGTAACTCAAGCGCTGAGAAAGTTCACATCATTCTTGAAAATCTGAAGATTGCTCAAAGTCGCCAGAAGAGCAATTATGACAGAAAGCACACGGACATGGAGTATGTCCCGGGTGATCTCGTTTACCTTCGTGTCACTCCCATGAGAGGCACGCACCGCTTTGGTGTCAAAGGAAATCTGGCTCCTAGATACATCGGTCCTTTCAAAATTCATGGAAGAGGAGAAGTTGCTTATGCTCTTGAGATCCCTGATCAACTCAAAGTCCATGATGTTTTCCAAGTCTCTCAACTCAAGAAGTGCTTCAAGGACCCCGACAGGACCGTGGACCATGAACTCATCAATCTTCAAGAAGATCTGTCTTATCAAGAACACCCCATAAAAATTCTTGAAGTCGTAGAAAGAAGGACTCGCAACAAGTCCATCAAGTTCTGCAAGGTGCAGTGGTCGCACCATTCCATTGATGAAGCCACTTGGGAACGTGAAGATGAGCTCCGTGCCAATTATCCTACCCTCTTTGAGTCTTCTTCTTCTTCCTAGAATCTCGGGGCGAGATTCCTGTTTAGTGGGGGAGAGTTGTAGCATCCCAATTGTTTAACAATTGTAATGCTACTTGGTCTAGTAATATAATGGCTACTTCCTATATATATTTGTTGCATCATAATTATATCATGCTCATATCATCATGCCACCTTGCATTTGAGCATCATATAAAACCCTGTTTCTTTGGTTCTTCTCTCATATGCATTATTAATTGTATTTGCCTCTTGATATTGTATTTGGTTAATGATATATTGTTTAATGCCCAAGTTGAGTTGGGGAATATCTTTTATTCAATCCATCACCTTTCTTTTACCACCTTATAATTCCACCACTCTAATTACCATGGGATTTTATTTTATTTTGGCTTTTACTCTAGCTCATGTGGGTTGGGATGGATTCAACTATAATTTCTTTTGCTTGGCCTCTATTCCACATTTTGGGAATGCATAAGAATAATGCCCATGTTATTATTTTTTCTCACAAGAATTTAAACATGGCATTTAATATTTTGCATGGGCCATGCAACCATCTTCCACACCATTTCTTTTCTTTGGTTTTTCTTTGTTTTGAGTGGAACCTTTCTCTTGTGAGCTCTTCTCTTTTTCTCTCATCATCTCCACCTCATCTCCCTCACATGAGTAAAACCATGTTTGATCATGTAAACTCATCCCCATGTCCTTTTTCCCTCACTCTTGCCCATGCATACCAACAACCTACACCACCTCCATTCCACCTTTTCTTGATCATACCATGACCATGCATCATTTGAGTTCCTATACCCTTCTCCCTCTCTCTCTATTTCTCTCCCCAAAAACCCTAACCTAGCTTCTCTGTCTATTTCCCTCTAACCCTAGTTCTACTTTAAACCCTAACCCCTACCACACCTCTCTCACCTCTCCCTCTCTCTACCATGCTGGCCCCACCCAGCTACCCTCCTACCCTAACCCTAGCACCACCCTAACCCGAGCCACTACCCTACTTCTAACCCTAGCCTAAGTTACACCCGAGCCCCCTCTCCTCTCTCTTTCTCTCTACCTGCCGTGCCAGCCCCACAACCACGCCGTCCCCACCTGGCCCGCCTGTCAGCCCCACCCCCACCTGCCCCTGCCTCGCTCCAGCTCGAGCACATAAGAGGAGGAGGAGGAGAAAGGTGGCCGAAGCCACCTTTATTCTTGCCCGCTCCCACACGGCACCCTCCTCCCTCTCCCTCGCTTATCCTCCGCCCCATGCCTCCTTTACGTCGCCAGATCCACCCAGAGCCCCTACCTTTTCCCTCCTTCTTCTTCTTTCCGACGCCATCTCCTCTCGCCGTTCCCGCCAGCAACACCGCCGCTGCATCGTTCCGGCATTCGTGGTTGACGGGGAGGTGGTCGAGGAAACCAAGGACGGTCCTCTGCTTCGCCACGTACATGCCAACGAGGAGGAAAGGCCCCACGTCCGCCGCAGTACCGCAATGTCGCCGAAACCCTAATCGCGCCGGCCGCCAGCCTCGTCATCGCCCTGCTGCGCCCCAAGCCGATCTGCCGCCGTCAGCCACCCCGCGGTAAGCCCCTCTACCGCCTAGACATCCTCCGCCTCGCCGTAGCCCCTCTGCCTCGCCGGGCGTTTCACCGAACGCCCTCGGTGCGCTGTTGGTCACTGTTGTTTGCACGCCCTGCGCCGCGCGGAGCCTCATTTGGCCGTCTAGCCCCCACCTGACACCAAACCCAAGCTACCGCAATGGCTACTGCCCCCAGCGCACGCCCAGATCCCCGGTTCGATCCCCCGCTCCTCACCGCCTCTGCCGCACGCGGATCTTGTCGTCAGACCGAGAGGAAGATCCACAGTGCGCCTCCCCTTTTGCACTTACCCCCCTGTTTTGTTTACCGCTCAACCCGCGGTCCAGCCGACCCCACCTGCCAACCGCTGTACACTTTTTGCAAAAACGCACCAGTAGTTTTGTAGCCCTAACCCGCGGTCCAGTGCGTCCCCACCGGTCAGCCGCTGCGTGCTCAGCCGCTGTCACGTGGGCCCGTAGCCGCTGGTCCCGCTGTCAATCGCAGTAGCTAGGTCAGGCCGCGGTGAGAAAAACTTTTCCATGCGCGTGTGTCCCCGCCAGCAGCTGGCCCACCCGTCAGCGACTGTGGCTGGGTCGGTCTGAGTAATAAAAGTTTTCCTGTTTAGCTGTTTAAACAAAAAAATTAAAAATTGTTTAAATTCAAATTCAAATCAGATTTTAAATAACTTTTAAAATACAAATCCAAATAATACAAATGATATATGTTTTTGAATCAGAAAAATGTGAGGAATTCAAATATGCCATTCAAAATATTATTTGAGCACTTTAAAATTTCGAGTTGATTAAAATTACAATTAAATGCCCTTTTCTTAATAAATTAATAACTTTAATTCTATAACTCCAAATTTGGAAAATAAGATGTCTAAATCGATCAACCCGACGAGCCCGTTCTATCTATGCACTCCTTGTTCTGAATTGAAGCATGCATCATGTCATTATTAAAAATCTAAACTGTTTATGGCAATAAAACTTGGTTAAATAAATAATAAGATGCTTTATTTCTTGTATCCACACCTCACCCTTGCCATGCTACTTTAATGTCATGTAAATTGTGCACCATTCATCATGGCATGCTTGTTTGCTTGTCACATATTAAATCATATGCTTGTGCACTTTATTTATGTTGGCCCTTGTTTGTTTGGTTCTTCTTCGAATAGACGCCCAGCAGGAGAATTACCAGGAATCACAGGAGTACTACCCAGATCCATCTCTCGCTTCAACTGAGCTGCCAGGCAAGCACTACCACATGCTTGCATACATATAGTACCTATTTCCTCTATCTTATTCTTGCATCATTGAGTCGCGATTGCATTAAATTGAATCCCAAATACTGCATAGCCTTTACTTTTAAACCCCACCGAAGCTTGTTCCTCCATCCCATGAGCCATTACTACAGGAGTTGTTTGAGCCATGCAAGTCGTAGAAAAGCATGAGTAGGGTATGTGAGGGTCTGATGAATCATGAGGTACCTAAACAACTTAACCTGAGTAGTAATGGGATAACTAATGAAAGAGGCACCGGTGAGCAATATCTGCTATTTGGTTTTTTCATGCTCACTTGTGTCCCGTAGGACCCCGAGTACTTGATTCCTCTTCCTTGACTATTCGCACTATCCACATCCGGGAGGCCTTATGGACCCTCCTGAGCTAGAGCTTGATTCATTCTTATTTCTTGGGGCCACAAAGTTGTTTGGGGCTTTGTTACTATCCTGTACTTATGCCATGCTTTACTATTTATTTAAGATTGTGCGTGGAGCACCTGTACTGTTTTGGATGCAGAGTGTTTTTCGCGGTATCGACAAGCCCAGTCACACTTTCGGGTTTTTAGTCGTTTATAGCCATTGACGCAAACCTTGGGTCCGTCTCGGAGCCGGCCAACTTTGTTGTAGGTAGCTTAATGGGGTGGCCCCCTAAAATATTTCTGAATCCCGTGATCACTTTGTCGTGAATGCCTCGTTGGGTTTTGAGTTGGTTTTTCCGAGGTTGATCGAGTGTGTGTTGCTATTCGTGCACCCCTGTAGGGTAAATCTTTCTGAAAGCCGTGTCCGCGGTTATGGACGACTTGGAGCACAGTTTCTCGATCATAGAAAAGTATAACTAAAGTACCGATTTTAATTTCACTAAGTACTTGACAAGTAAATAGTGCAATACTCATGGAATGGTAATAAAACTACCAACGGATGATGGGGGTTGTTCGTCCGCTTCCTCGGTGGTAAGCGAGGAGGCGGATGGATCTGTTAATTATACTGTTATAACTGTTGTTCTTAATTCACGGACATCCGTCTATCATTGGTTAGGCGGATGGTTAGCGAGTATCTATAGAATCGTTAGATATTATCTTTTGTTGCAACTGCGTCACCCAGGTTGAGTCCCCTTTAGTGGCATAAAGACTTGCTGAGTACCCCTAGGGTCTCACACGATAAATTGTTTGATTCAGATGAACAGGTGTACCAGCAAGATGGATACTGGGTGGAGGAGACAGATGATGTTGGCAACGACCATTTGGTGTAGAGATTCCGAGAACGGGGATCCATGAGATCTGTGGGCGGGACGTGTTTATTATGTGGCATCTTATGCCGATTTGCTTCGTATCCGTACTCGGATCTTGTTTTCCGCTTCTGTCTGATACTCTGATGTGTGTTGTATGAGGAGCTATCCTAAATTATTATCTCTATCTAGGATATTTGAATCTTGTCGTATGGCGTTGCAATATTTCTGTTTCTTTTAGATGGAATGGCTCTTAGGACTGTTGTATGTGGCTTGCATACATACTCATTTGTGTATGTAGTTGATCTCTTCGCCCTCCGATTACGCCGCCCTTTCTTGTCCTGATGTTCTTAAAGTGGTTAGGACAGCCAAAAGGTCTACCGTGAGTGGCCCTGGGCCCCACCGTACTATTTAACCACTTTCGTTCATCCAGGCATGTAACTAAGAGCGTAATTCACCGAGGTAGTTACAGTTGTAATGCCCAATCAAGTCTCAAAGGAGTCAAGATGATTAGTATATGCATGTATTGCTTTATCGATGTTTGTCAATTGCCCCGCTGTAATTTTTTCACCCAGCATGTAAGTATATTAAGGAGAGCCACCTCTAGTGAACTATGGATCCCAGTCCTTTTCTTTACATACAATCTATAAACTGTTTACTGCTTTGTGTCTACTTTCTGCAAACTATTACTTCTTTCCATTCGATACGTTTAATCCTTTGTTTTCAGCAAAACACGGTGATATTGACCACCTCATCGCAAGTTGGGGGCAGAGTTCTGTGGTTGTGTTGTGCAGGTCTCCATGTTGCTACTAGCACCGGTAGTGCGGCCTGCCAAGGCTCAGCTAGCAACACCTTTGGGGTGTTTCCTTGCTCCTACTGGTTCGATTAAACCTTGGTTTCATAACTGAGGGATGTAAAGCGTTACATTGATACTAGTTTTTGTCACAAGATACAAATTAAATTTATCTCAATTTAGACTATGGGTGGCACTATATAATGGAAAGGATGTTCCATGATGGATTTGGATGAGTTCCAAAGTTGAGATATTGTGACGGATACTACAACAAAAGGCTAAGTATATAACTGCTATAGTAGCAGCAAAGGAGGGCATTTGTGTTAAGTAGTTTGTTATCAAACTAGGTGTGGTTCATAGCGGGATAATACTATGAGATACATTGTACGACAATTGTATCGACATGATTTAATCCCAAGGAACTAAAGTTCTCACCAAAGGACCAAATTTATACAATGCCATCTCATTAGAGAATGAGTAATGCGTAGAGACGCAAGGACATGCAAATACACACGGACCTGGAAGTGTCAGATCCGAAGATTATGTTTACCACTAGTAATAGTGTCTATACAACACCAGAAAGCCATAGGTGTTGAATGCACAGTTTTTTAACTTGATTATTGACTCTAGTGCAAGTGGGAGACTATTGGAGATATGCCCCAAGAGGCAATATAAAGTGGTTATTATTATATATTTATGTTTATGATAAATGTTTACATCCCATGCTATATTGTATAACCGGAAACATTAATACTTGTTGTTTTGTAAACATAAAGAGTCCCTAGTAAGCCTCTTGTAACAGCTTGTTGATTAATGGATGATCATGGTTTCCTGATCATGGACATTGGATGTCGTTAATAACAAGATCATATCATTAGGAGAATGATGTGATGGACACACACCCGTAGTAAGCATACCATAAGATCAAGTCATTAAGTTCGTTTGCTATAAGCTTTAAAATACATAGTAACCTAATCCTTCGACCATGAGGTTATGTTAATCACCATCACCGGATGGGTACTTTGATGAATCAAACACCGCTTCGTAACTGGTGGTCATAAAGGTGTCATTGGGTATTCTGAAAGTATGTGTTGAAGCGCATGGACCAAGATTGGGATTTGTCCATCCATATGACGGATAGATATGCTCTGGGCCCTCTCAGTGGAATGTCATCTAATTAGCTTGCAAGCATGTGACTGGGTCACAAGGGATGACATAACATGGAATGAGTAAAGAGTACTTATCAGTAACGAGGTAGAACTAGGTATGGAGATACCGACGATCAACCTCGGATAAGTATAGTATCGCATGACAAAGGGAATTGGTTTCATATGTTAATGGTTCTATCGATCACGAAGTCTTCGTTGAGTGTGTGGGAGCCGTTATGGATCTCCAGATCCCGCTGATGGTTATTGATCGGAGAGGTGTCTTCATCATGTATGCATATTCACGAACCGTAGGGTGACACACTAGGTTTCGAAGTTGTTTCAAGTAGATATGGAATGTGTGTTGGAGACCGAATGTTGTTCGGAGTCTCGGAATGGATCCCGGTTCTAGAGGATATTCTTGGAGTTTTCTTGAAACCAAGAAAGGGTCAAAGGAAACCTAGTGGGGCAAGACACGGATTCGTGGGGGGGAGGACTCCTCCCCCCTTCCCACCGCCGGCCATAGGAGGGGGTCCTACTAGGACTCCCCCTCCCAGGTGCGCCTCCCCCCTTAAATAGAAGGGCAGGGGCGCCCCCTCTTGGTGCTCTCCCATAACACCCAATCTCTGCCGCCTCTCTCCTCAACCTTTCTTCTGCACAGGCATAGGCGAAGCCCTGCAGAATTCTCTACTCCACCACCACCACCACGCCGTCGTGCTGCTGGGATTCCATGGACAAGATCTACTACCTCGCTGCTCGCTGGAACGGGGAGAGGAAGGTCTACTTCGACTCCGCACGTGTGACCGACTGCGGAAGCGCTGCCGAATCGCGGCGCGGAAGGATCGTCACTTGAACGACTGCGGAAGCGCTGCTGGAACGCGACGCCGGAAGGATCGTCCACACGATCTTGATCGGCAGTGATGACGACTACATCAACCGCGAGATCTAATCTCGTTAACACTTTCGGATGTACGAGGGTTAGTTCCTTTCTATCTCGTTGCACATGTCTAATAGATTAGATCTTGGCTTTTATCTAGATTAGATCTGGGTTTGTTCGTTCTTGCGGTAGAAATTTTTTGTTTTCCATGCTACGAACCCATCAGTGGTATCAGAGCCGTATCTATGCGTAGATCTATTGCACGAGTAGAACACAAAGTTTTTGTGGGCGTTGATGCTTTTGTTGTCGGTGTCTTAGCGTGTACTTTGCATCTTGCGGCATGGTGGGATGAAGCGGCTCGGGCTAACATTACATGTCATCGCACATGAGACTTGCTCCACGCTTAACGTGCAACTGCTTTTGCACAAGTGGCTTTGCGGGTGTCTGTCTCTCCCACCATAGTTAAGATTCAATTTACAATGAGCATCTGACAACACTTGTATCAACGTTGTGGTTCATGTTCGTAGGGTAAGATCCGTTCTTATTCGAAAGCCCCAAGCCACGTAAAACATGCAAAGAAAATTAGAGGCGTCTAACTCGTTTTTGCAGGGGTTTGTGATGTGATATGGCTATTATGTGATTGTGATTATATTTGATGTATGCGATGATCCTATTGTAATATGGCAACCGGCAGGAGCCTAATGGTTGTCTTTAAATTTTGTTTAAGACCTACGTGTCTATTCATCATGTAATAGCTTTATTCCAAGTAGTTGTAATAGTTGTGGTGGTGATGGACAACCATGAAGCGGCGCCACGGACCTTGACGCCACGCTGGTGATGATGGAGATCTTGTCCATGCTTTGGAGATGGAGATCAAAGGTACAAGAAGAAAGGCCATATCATATCACATATTATGAATTGCCTGTGATGTTAATCCTTTATGCATCTTGTATTGCTTAGATCGCGACGGTAGCATTATAAGATGATCCCTCTCACTAAATATCACGTAATAAAGTGTTCGTCCTTAGTCGGCACCGTTGCTAAGACTCGTCGTTTCGAAGCATCTCGTGATGATCGGGTGTGATAGACTCTACGTGTGCATACAACGGGTGCAAGCCAGATTTGCACATGCGGAAACTAAGGTTAACCTTGACGAGCCTAGCATGTACAAACATGGTCTCGGAACACGGAATACCGAAAGGTAAAGCATGAGTCATATGGATGATACGATGAACATGTTGATTGTTCGCCTTTAAAGCTACATCATCTCACGTGATGATCGGACTTGGTGTAGTGGATTTGGTTCATGTAATCACTAAAACAACTCGAGGGATGTTGTTTTGAGTGGGAGTTCGTTTGTAATTTGGATCCAGTGTTAGTATCTAATGTATCATGTTTGCCTCCATGATTCTTGATACTCAAAAGATTGTTTTTAATATCAAGTTTATCTAAGAGCTGAAAGCAATATTTCAGAAACCATCATATGTGAAAGGTATTGCGATATCTAAAACTATGTGTTGGTTACAACATGATAGAGTATACGTCCTCATATTTGATGAGAATTTGTGAAGGTTGGAGACGCTAGTCGTCCTAATCCTCCAAAAGGTTTTGAAAAAGAAACATTATACTCGCAATTCACCTTTATAAGCTATAGCAGCTTGATCATGAAAGTTTTCATGATCAGGATGAATAGAAGATGTAAGTAAAAATGTTTACTACACTAAAAGATTACTAAAGAATGGAATTTTGAAAGAATGCCAAACATTTGATGAAGGTGATCCACTTCAAAGTGCAAGTCCAAAGGTAGTGGTATTTGACTATACACACTTTGTACCATGTGTCATGTTGATGACACCACTATTGATGTTGATAGATTCTTTTAAAAGAAAAGGAATTGCTGTGAAAGAGAACCTATAAAATATTTGGCAGAAAATAAAAGGTTGGAGATGTCCAACTTAGGCATATAGAAGATACATGTTATGGCTGTATTCCTTGCTTGTTAAACAATGTGGTTCTTAGGTATTGGATACCGAATTGGTTGGTATGAAGTGTCATACAGGACAACACAATTCATGAACTGCAATGGCCTAAGTAACTAGCAAGAGAAAATGTGATAATGTTCATCGAAAACAAACAAAGGGTTGTTGTGTTGCTCGTTAACATCAAAGCTTGCCTTCAAGATTTATTTCAATAATTGTTATTTTGATCAGGTATTATGACAACAAAAGGTTGTTCAAATAATTACCGTATTCCATAATAGATGGATGATATACAAGTCTGGTTGGAGAAATAACGACCATAAAACTAATGCTAAAATGTCGCAAGACAAATGATTGAAAGATCACTTGCGAAGTGACATCGCCATTTAAATTATATTGAAAGGGATATGAAGAAACTCCATGTTGATGGATTTTTGGAGTCTTTGATTTGGATCAAATGACGCTTGTGATACTTTCCTGGAGATAATTAAAACTCCGTTCGTAGGCCAAAAAGAGAACGGATGACTAACTGATTGGAAATTTGTATATTGATGTATATAGTCCATTATGTGTAGTCGTGGGCGATGGATTTCAACTTCATATGTTTTCTCGAAGATTTGAGTGAGTATATGTATATACTTACTCAATAAGGAAGAAGTATGAAAATTTGAAAAATGTTCAAAGACTTTCAAGATGAAGTGGAAAATCATTGTAACAAGAATAAAAGAGTTTATGATTGGATCATAAAGAAAGATGTTTGAGTTACAAATTTAGCAAAACACCTAAGATTTGAGGAATCGTTCCATGGATTTGCATTTCCCAAAACACCATAGGAGTATGGAGTGTTCAAGATATGTAATGAAACCTTGTTTGACATGGTAAGATCAAAGGTGTCATTTATAAAACTGCCATTATATATTAAAGATTAAAGCTTTAGTGACTACCGCTTTACACTGAAAAGAGCTCCATCGTGATCCGTTGAAATGACACCATATGAGTTGTGGTTTGGGATAAAACCGAATTTTCTTTTCTTAAATTTTGGAATGCTATGCATGAGTAAAATGTTTACAACCAAGTCGGATAAGCACGTCTTTGTAGGTTATTCCAAAGAATTGTTGGGAATTTCTCCATAACGCCAAGGACAAAAAGAGTTTGTCGCTTGGAATGTCAAGTTTCTTGAGAAGGAATTTTCGTGAAAAGTTAAGTGGGAGGACAATAGAACTTTGATAAGGTTATTGAACCTTAGCTATATGTGCTAAGTAGCGCAGCCCCGGAAAGTGTCCCGGTGGCGGCCACAATGCTCATGGCTCTCGTGATTACAAAGGTGTGATCTCGGAGATTAGAGTTCCTATAGAACCGTTGGGTCGGTAAGAATCAAATAGTAAGATTTGATAAGCAAGTCGTTATTGTTTTAACAATGATGAACCGACTACATGCAAAGAAGCGATGATGGACCCTGACTCCATAAAATGACTAGAAGTCGTGGAATCCGTGATAGTATCCATACACAAGAAATCAAGTTTCTAAACTTAGAAGACCCTCCGGAAAGGCGTGAAGCCTAACGATCGTGTTTGGATCTATAAAGAAATAGACATGGATGTTTCAAATCTATGAAATAGTCGACATGTCGGAAAGAGTTTACGACAATGTTCAAGGAATTGACTATGATAAGATTTGATCTTTCATAGCGATATTTAGTCTGGACGGATTAATGTAGCAACCACTACATATATTTGGTATATGGTAGTTGAACAAAACAAACAAGTTCTTCTAATAGAATGGTTACCTAGGACGTGTACATGACATGATCCAAAGGGTTTTGTTGATTCAAAGGATGCTAAAAGAGTATGCAAAACTTCAATGGTTGAAGTAAGCATAGCGGAGTTGGAATCTTCACCATGATGAAACTGTTACAACAGTTTAAATTCATCGGAGATGATGAAGATGCTTGCATTTGCAAGAAATTAAGTGGGAGCGCTAGGACATATTTCTAATACATTATGTAGAGGACATATTGTTGATTGGAAATGATGTATCTTGTATTGACACAGGTTAAGAATTCATTTCGATGAAAGACTTAGGCATAACTCGAGAATTAGGCATCAATGTCTATATGAATAGATTGAGGCGCTAATATGGTTTTGCCAAATGTACATAGATAAGATGTGAATGAGTTTAATATGGAAACAACAAGAAAGGTTCTTGACGCACGGAAAGGACTAAATGAAGATTCAAGTGTGTTGAACGAGATTCAAGTGTTTGACACTTGGTGAAATCACAAGAATATTTTGATCAATCATTCTTGAGATGTACACATCCAG
Source organism: Avena eriantha (assembly GCA_910589775.1). Lineage (NCBI taxonomy): Eukaryota > Viridiplantae > Streptophyta > Magnoliopsida > Poales > Poaceae > Avena > Avena eriantha. The sequence continues at coordinate 141,918,958 of OU342743.1, forward strand.
ATATGTCCTGCTCTAAATGTTATGAGCATATACCAGAATGATTCATAAGATGATCATTGGACAATAGTAAAGATATTCTTATGAGCTTTGGAAGAACTCAGAATATATCATGTATAAGTGACAAATAGTTAAAGGTAGTTCATTGTAAAGTGTTACATTGATACTAGTTTTGTCACGAGATACAAATAAAATTTATCTCAATTTAGACTATGGGTGGCACAATATAATGGAAAGGATGTTCCATGATGGATTTGGATGAGTTCCAAAGTTGAGATATTGTGACGGATACTACAACAAAAGGCTAAGTATATAACTGCTATAGTAGCAGCAAAGGAGGGCATTTGTGTTAAGTAGTTGTATCAAACTAGGTGTGGTTCATATCCGATAATAATATGAAGATACATTGAGAATTGTATCAACATGATTTAATCCCAAGGAACTAAAGGTCTCACCAAAGGACCAAATTTATACAATGCCATCTCATTAGAGAATGAGTAATGCTAGAGAGCAAGGACATGCAAATACACACGGACCTGGAAGTGTCAGATCCGAAGATTATGTTTACCACTAGCAATAGTGTCTATACAACACCAGAAAGCCATAGGTGTTGAATGCACAGCTTTTCACTAGATTATTGACTCTAGTGCAAGTGGGAGACTGTTGGAGATATGCCAAGAGGAAATAATAAAGTGGTTATTATTATATTTATGTTTATGATAAATCTTTACATCCCATGCTATAATTGTATTAACCGGAAACATTAATACTTGTGTTTTGTAAACATAAAAGAGTCCCTAGTAAGCCTCTTGTTAAACTAGCTTGTTGATTAATGGATGATCATGGACATTGGATGTCGTAATAACAAGATCATATCATTAGGGATGATTGTGATGGACACAAACCCGTAGTAAGCATAGCATAAGATCAAGTCATTAAGTTTGTTTGCTATAAGCTTTAAAAAACATAGTAACCTAATCCTTCGACCATGAGGTTATGTTAATCACCATCACCGGGGGTACTTTGATGACATCAAACACCGCTTCGTAACTGGGTGGTCATAAAGGTGTCATTGGGTATTCTGAAAGTATGTGTTGAAGCGCATGGACCAAGATTGGGATTTGTCCATCCATATGACGGATAGATATGCTCTGGGCCCTCTCGGTGGAATGTCATCTAATTAGCTTGCAAGCATGTGACTGGGTCTCACAAGGGATGACATAACATGGAACGAGTAAAGAGTACTTATCAGTAAGAGGTAGAATAGGTATGGAGATACCGACGATCAACCTCGGATAAGTATAGTATCGCGTGACAAAGGGAATTGGTTTCATATGTTAATGGTTCTATCGATCACGAAGTCTTCGTTGAGTGTGTGGGAGCGTATGGATCTCCAGATCCGCTGATGGTTATTGATCGGAGAGGTGTCTTCATCATGTCTGCATATTTGCGAACGTAGGGTGACACACTTAAGGTTCGAAGTTGTTTTAAGTAGATGGAATGTGCGTGGGAGACCGAATGTTGTTCGGAGTCTCGGAATGGATCGGGACATCACGGGGAGATCCGGAATGGTCCGGAGAATAAGATTCATAATATTGGGGATCATTTTCTAAGTTAGGAAATGTTCGGAGTTGTTTGTATGGAGATTCTAGAAGGTTTCGGAATGTTCTGGAAGGTTCTAGGGATTTCTTGGAGTTTGCTTGAAAACCAAGAA
>OU342743.1:141920768-141957034 GCA_910589775.1 Avena eriantha
CTAGTGCAAGTGGGAGACTGAGGGGAATATACCCGAGAGGCAATAATAAAGTGGTTATTATCTTATTCCATGTTTATGATAAATGTTTATTTTGCATGATATAATTATATTAATTGGAAACGTTAATACATGTGTGTTTAATAAACAAAATATAAAGTTCCTAGTAATGAATCTCATATAAACTAGCTCGTTGGTTAACAAGATGATCAAGGTTTCCTGATCATGCACATTGGATGTTGTTAATAACGAGGTCACAATATTGGTGGAATGATGTGATGAACATTCATCCAAAGTATAGCATTATGATCAAAGTCATTATGTTTATATTGCTATAACATCATACGAAGTAATCTTAGTCCTTAGACCATGAGATCATGTTAATTGCTAACACCGGAAGAGTATCTTGATAACATCAAACGTCACACTGTAACAGGGTGACTATAAAGGTGGGTTCAATGCTATGAAGGTGTTATGTTGAGGCTCATGGATCAAGAGTGGGATTTGTCCATCCCGATGACGGATAGATATACTCTGGGCCCTCTCGGTGATATCACATTGAAATATCTTGCAAGCAAGTGATGTGATCACTAGAATGTTATATCACGGGAACGAGAAAAGAGTGCATGTCGGCAACGAGATCAAACTAGGTATTTGGATGCCGATGATCGAATCTCGGACATGTAATATATCGCGAGACAAAGGGATTTAGTTACTAGCGTTAAAGGTTCTCATGATCACATAAGTCATCGTTGAATGTGTAGGAGTCAGTATGGATCTCCAGGTCCCGCTTCAGATTATTGATCTGAGAGGGGTTTCGATCATGTCTGCATTATTCGCGAACCGTAGGGTGACACACTTAAGGGATACCGACACCATTTGGAGCAAATATGTTTCAGATAAAGATTTAAGAAAGCGCTGGAATTATTTCAATAGACACTGAAACTGTTTCGGGTGAAATTGCTGAAATTGGTTCTGCATGTAATATTGAAATATTGTAGGGGGTTTTATGTGAATGTTTGTTATTTAAATTAATTAACAAAATTCTGAATAAAATTAGTAAAATAATTTTATTAAATGAGAGAGCATTAAATTTGGAGAAATTTAATGCATTTAAAGTGGAGACTTTAAAAGAGAATGTGAAGGGGCAAATTTACGTGGAGGGAGTTACGACCACATGAATGAGGAGGTGAAGGGTCACCCCTTGGGGCGCCGGCCATTGGGCGGGGAACTCCACCTCCTCCTATAAAAGGCCTTCCTCTCACACCTTCACACTCACACCTCCTCATGAAGGATCTCTCTCCCCCTCTAGAATTTTTCCCCCATGGTCTCGGATTAGCGAGATACATGTTCCCGGTTGCTTTATCTGGAAAGGAGTTGTTGCTTCCTCTGCTTTCCTGGAGCGAGGGACGTAGGTTGTCGGGGTACCGGACATGTGTGCAATCACGGATGCACCGCTGCTTTGCGGTGCTGGACTTGGTGGTGCTGGACATGCTGGAGCTGGATCTGATGGACGTGCTGGAGTTGGACCTGGTGGACTTCATCACGATCTTGAGATCGGCAAGTGTACGACTACATCATCCACGAGTTCCAACTTTTTAACAAAGCTTTGTTTTCTTCAAGGGTAAGTTCTCTATGAATGTATATCCACATGTTGCTTGTATCTAGTAGATAGATCTTGGCATATAGTTCCCATCGTAGGACTGTTTTTGTTTTCTATGCTGTGAAACCAACATGATCCACCAGTGTCATTGATGTGTGTTATTTATACTAACAAAAACTAGAGTCACTACATGTGTGTTATTTTCACAATCCACATATCGATCCACCAGTGTCATTGCATGTGTGTTCTTCTCATTAACCACAGCTAGAGTCATTGCACGTGTGTTCTTTTCACAAACCACATATGGATCCACCAGTGTCATTGAAATGTGTGTTCTCTTCAGAGAAAACTCATGGATCCACCAGTGTCATTGCATGTGTGTTCTTTTACTAACAACAACTAGAGTCACTACATGTGTGTTCTTTTGACAATCCACCTATGGATCCACCAGTGTCATTGCATGTGTGTTCTTCTCATTAGCCATATATATAGTCATTGCATGTGAGTTGTCTTCAGAGACCACACATGGATCCACCGGTGTCATTGCATGTGTATTCTTTTTACTAACAACAACTAGAGTCACTGCATGTGTGTTATTTTCAAAATCCACGTATGGATGCATCAGTGTCATTGCATGTGTGTTCTCTTCATAGACCACACATGGATCCACCGGTGTCATTGCATGTGGTTCCACCAGAGTTCATTGCATGTATGTTATTTTCACAATCCACCTATGAATCCACTAGTGTCGTTGCATGTGTGTTCTTCTCATTCACCACAGCTAGAGTCACTACATGCGTGTTCTTTTCACAGACCACATATGGAACCACCATTGTCATTGAAATTTGTATTCTTTCATTGACCACATCTGCAGTCATTTCACGACTGTTCTTTACAAAGACCACATATGGATCCACTAGTGTCATTGAAATGTGTGTTTTCTTCAGAGACCACACATGGATCCACCAGTGTCATTGCATGTGTGTTCTTAATACTAACAAAAACTAGAGTCACTACATGTGTTATATTTTCACAATCCACATATGGATCCACCAGTGTCATTGTATGTGTGTTCTTCTCATTAACCGTAGCTAGAGTCATTGCATGTGTGTTCTTTCCACAAACCACATATGGACCCACCAGTGTCATTGACATGTGTGTTCTTCTGATTAGCCACAACTAGAGTCATTGCATGTGTGTTCTTTTCACAAACCACATATGGATCCACCAGTGTCATTGAAATATGTGTTCTCTTTAGAGACCACACATGGATCCGCCAGTGTCATTGCATGTGTGTTCTTTTTACTAACAACAACTAGAATCATTGCATGTGTGTTCTTTTCACAATGCACCTATGGATCCACTAGTGTCATTACAAGTGTGTTCTTCTTCGATACCACATCTGGAGTCACTAGCTGAGTGTTCTTTTCACAAACCACATGTGGATCCACCACTGCCATTGAAATGTGTATTCTTTCATTAACCACATTTGCAGTTATTTCATGACTGTTCTTTTCAAAGACCACATATGGATCCACTAGTGTCATTGAAATGTGTATTCTCTTCAGAGACCACACATGGATCCACCTGTGTCATTGCATGTGTGTTCTTTTTACTAACAACAACTAGAGTCATTGCATGTGTGTTCTTTTCACAATCCACATATGGATCATTGCATGTGTGTTCTTCTCATTAACCACATCTAGAGTCATTGCACGTGTGTTCTCTTCACAGACCACACATGGATCCACCAGTGTCAGTGCATGTGTGTTCTTTTTACTAACAACAACTAGAGTCACTTCATGTGTGTTATTTTCACAATCCTCGTATGGATCCACCAGTGTCATTGCATGTGTGTTCCTCTCATTAACCACATATAGAGTCACTTCACGTGTGTTCTTTTCACAAACCACATATGGATCCACCAGTGTCATTGAAATGTGTGTTCTCTTTGGAGACCACACGTGGATCCACCAGTGTCATTGCATGTGTGTACTTTTTACTAACAACAACTAGAGTCATTGCATGTGTGTTCTTTTCACAATCCACCTATGGATCCACCAGTGTCATTGCATGTGTGTTGTTCTCAGATACCACATCTGGAGTTACTAGATGAGTGTTCTTTTCACAAACCACATGTGGATCCACCACTGTCATTGAAATGTGTGTTCTCTTCAGAGACCACACATGGATCCACCAGTGTCATTGCATGTGTGTTCTTTTTACTAACAAAAACAGCTAGAGTCATTGCATGTGTATTCTTTTCACATACCACATATGGAACCACCATTGTCATTGCATGTGTGTTCTTCTCATTATCCACATCTAGAATCATTGCATGTGTGTTCTCTTCAGAGATACACGTGGATCCACCAGTGTCATTGCATGTGTGTTCTTTTTACTAACAACAACTAGAGTCACTACATGTGTGTTATTTTCACAAACCTCGTATGGATCCACCAGTGTCATTGCATGTGTTTTCCTCTCATTAACCACATCTAGACTCATTGCATGTGTGTTCTTTTCACAAACCACATATGGATCCACCAGTGTCATTGAAATGTGTGTTCTCTTTAGAGACCACACATGGATCCACCAGTGTCATTGCATGTGTGTTCTTTTTACTAACAAAAACTAAAGTCATTGCGTGTGTCTTATTTTCACAATCAACATACGGATCCACCAGTGTCATTGCATGTGTGTTCTTCTCATTAACCACATCTAGAGTCACTTCATGGGTGTTCTTTTCACAAACCACATATGGATCCACCAGTGTCATTGAAATGTGTGTTCTCTTCGGAGACCACACATGGATCCACCAGTGTCATTGCATGTGTGTTCTTTTTACTAACAACAACTAGAGTCATTGCATGTGTGTTCTTTTCACAATCCACCTATGGATCCACCAGTGTCATTGCATGTGTGTTCTTTTTACTAACAACAACTAGAGTCATTGCAATTGTGTTCTTTTCACAATCCACCTATGGATCCACCAGTGTCATTGCATGTGTGTTGTTCTCAGAGACCACATCTGGAGTCACTAGATGAGTGTTCTTTTCACAAACCACATGTGGATCCACCACTGTCATTGAAATGTTTGTTCTCTTCGGAGACCACACATGGGTCCACCAGTGGCATTGCATGTGTGTTCTTTTTACTAACAACAACTAGAGTCATTGCATGTGTGTTCTTTTCAGAATCCACCTATGGATCCACCAGTGTCATTGCATGTGTGTTCTTCTCATTAACCACATCTAGAGTCATTGCATGTGTGTTCTCTTCAGAGCTACACGTGGATCCACCATTGTCATTGCATGTGTGTTCTTTTTACTAACAACAACTAGAGTCACTACATGTGTGTTATTTTCACAAACCTCGTATGGATCCACCAGTGTCATTGCATGTGTTTTCCTCTCATTAACCACATCTAGACTCATTGCATGTGTGTTATTTTCACAAACCACATATGGATCCACCAGTGTCATTGAAATGTGTGTTCTCTTTAGAGACCACACATGGATCCACCAGTGTCATTGCATGTGTGTTCTTTTTACTAACAAAAACTAAAGTCATTGCGTGTGTGTTATTTTCACAATCAACATATGGATCCACCAGTGTCATTGCATGTGTGTTCTTCTCATTAACCACATCTAGAGTCATTGCATGTGTGTTCTTTTCACAAACCACATATGGATCCACCAGTGTCATTGAAATGTGTGTTCTCTTCAGAGACCACACATGGATCCACCAGTGTCATTGCATGTGTGTTCTTTTTACTAACAACAACTAGAGTCATTGCATGTGTGTTGTTTTCACAATCCACCTATGGATCCACCAGTGTCATTGCATGTGTGTTGTTCTCAGAGACCACATCTGGAGTCACTAGATGAGTGTTCTTTTCACAAACCACATGTGGATCCACCACTGTCATTGAAATGTGTGTTCTCTTCAGAGACCACACATGGATCCACCAGTGTCATTGCATGTGTGTTCTTTGTACTAACAACAACTAGAGTCATTGCATGTGTGTTCTTTTCAGAATCCACCTATGGATCCACCAGTGTCATTGCATGTGTGTTCTTCTCATTATCCACATCTAGAGTCATTGCATGTGTGTTCTCTTCAGAGATACACGTGGATCCACCAGTGTCATTGCATGTGTGTTCTTTTTACTAACAACACCTAGAGTCACTACATGTGTGTTATTTTCACAAACCTCGTATGGATCCACCAGTGTCATTGCATGTGTTTTCCTCTCATTAACCACATCTAGACTCATTGCATGTGTGTTCTTTTCACAAACCACATATGGATCCACCAGTGTCATTGAAATGTGTGTTCTCTTTAGAGACCACACATGGATCCACTAGTGTCATTGCATGTGTGTTCTTTTTACTAACAAAAACTAAAGTCATTGCGTGTGTGTTATTTTCACAATCAATATATGGATCCACCAGTGTCATTGCATGTGTGTTCTTCTCATTAACCACATCTAGAGTCATTGCATGTGTGTTCTTTTCACAAACCACATATGGATCCACCAGTGTCATTGAAATGTTTGTTCTCTTCAGAGACCACACATGGATCCACCAGTGTCATTGCATGTTTGTTCTTTTTACTAACAACAACTAGAGTCATTGCTTGTGTGTTCTTTTCACAATCCACCTATGGATCCACCAGTGTCATTGCATGTGTATTCTTCTCAGAGACCACATCTGGAGTCATTGGATGAGTGTTCTTTTCACAAACCACATATGGATCCACCAGTGTCATTGAAATGTTTGTTCTCTTCAGAGACCACACATGGATCCACCAGTGTCATTGCATGTGTGTTCTTTTTACTAATAACAACTAGAGTCATTGCATGTGTGTTCTTTTCAGAATCCACCTATGGATCCACCAGTGTCATTGCATGTGTGTTCTTCTCATTAACCACATCTAGAGTCATTGCATGTGTGTTCTCTTCAGAGATACACGTGGATCCACCAGTGTCATTGCATGTGTGTTCTTTTTACTAACAACAACTATAGTCACTACACGTGTGTTATTTTCAGAAACCTCGTATGGATCCACCAGTGTCATTGCATGTGTTTTCCTCTCATTAACCACATCTAGACTCATTGCATGTGTGTTATTTTCACAAACCACATATGGATCCACCAGTGTCATTGAAATGTGTGTTCTCTTTAGAGACCACACATGGATCCACCAGTGTCATTGCATGTGTGTTCTTTTTACTAACAAAAACTAAAGTCATTGCGTGTGTGTTATTTTCACAATCAACATATGGATCCACCAGTGTCATTGCATGTGTGTTCTTCTCATTAACCACAGCTAGAATCATTGCATGTGTGTTCTTTTCACAAACCACATATGGATCCACCAGTGTCATTGAAATGTGTGTTCTCTTCAGAGACCACACATGGATCCACCAGTGTCATTGCATGTTTGTTCTTTTTACTAACAACAACTAGAGTCATTGCTTGTGTGTTCTTTTCACAATCCACCTATGGATCCACCAGTGTCATTGCATGTGTGTTCTTTTTACTAATAACAACTAGAGTCATTGCATGTGTGTTCTTTTCAGAATCCACCTATGGATCCACCAGTGTCATTGCATGTGTGTTCTTCTCATTAACCACATCTAGAGTCATTGCATGTGTGTTCTCTTCAGAGATACACGTGGATCCACCATTGTCATTGCATGTGTGTTCTTTTTACTAACAACAACTAGAGTCACTACATGTGTGTTATTTTCACAAACCTCGTATGGATCCACCAGTGTCATTGCATGTGTTTTCCTCTCATTAACCACATCTAGACTCATTGCATGTGTGTTATTTTCACAAACCACATATGGATCCACCAGTGTCATTGAAATGTGTGTTCTCTTTAGAGACCACACATGGATCCACCAGTGTCATTGCATGTGTGTTCTTTTTACTAACAAAAACTAAAGTCATTGCGTGTGTGTTATTTTCACAATCAACATATGGATCCACCAGTGTCATTGCATGTGTGTTCTTCTCATTAACCACATCTAGAGTCATTGCATGTGTGTTCTTTTCACAAACCACATATGGATCCACCAGTGTCATTGAAATGTGTGTTCTCTTCAGAGACCACACATGGATCCACCAGTGTCATTGCATGTGTGTTCTTTTTACTAACAACAACTAGAGTCATTGCATGTGTGTTCTTTTCACAATCCACCTATGGATCCACCAGTGTCATTGCATGTGTGTTGTTCTCAGAGACCACATCTGGAGTCACTAGATGAGTGTTCTTTTCACAAACCACATGTGGATCCACCACTGTCATTGAAATGTGTGTTCTCTTCAGAGACCACACATGGATCCACCAGTGTCATTGCATGTGTGTTCTTTGTACTAACAACAACTAGAGTCATTGCATGTGTGTTCTTTTCAGAATCCACCTATGGATCCACCAGTGTCATTGCATGTGTGTTCTTCTCATTATCCACATCTAGAGTCATTGCATGTGTGTTCTCTTCAGAGATACACGTGGATCCACCAGTGTCATTGCATGTGTGTTCTTTTTACTAACAACACCTAGAGTCACTACATGTGTGTTATTTTCACAAACCTCGTATGGATCCACCAGTGTCATTGCATGTGTTTTCCTCTCATTAACCACATCTAGACTCATTGCATGTGTGTTCTTTTCACAAACCACATATGGATCCACCAGTGTCATTGAAATGTGTGTTCTCTTTAGAGACCACACATGGATCCACTAGTGTCATTGCATGTGTGTTCTTTTTACTAACAAAAACTAAAGTCATTGCGTGTGTGTTATTTTCACAATCAATATATGGATCCACCAGTGTCATTGCATGTGTGTTCTTCTCATTAACCACATCTAGAGTCATTGCATGTGTGTTCTTTTCACAAACCACATATGGATCCACCAGTGTCATTGAAATGTTTGTTCTCTTCAGAGACCACACATGGATCCACCAGTGTCATTGCATGTTTGTTCTTTTTACTAACAACAACTAGAGTCATTGCTTGTGTGTTCTTTTCACAATCCACCTATGGATCCACCAGTGTCATTGCATGTGTATTCTTCTCAGAGACCACATCTGGGGTCATTGGATGAGTGTTCTTTTCACAAACCACATATGGATCCACCAGTGTCATTGAAATGTTTGTTCTCTTCAGAGACCACACATGGATCCACCAGTGTCATTGCATGTGTGTTCTTTTTACTAATAACAACTAGAGTCATTGCATGTGTGTTCTTTTCAGAATCCACCTATGGATCCACCAGTGTCATTGCATGTGTGTTCTTCTCATTAACCACATCTAGAGTCATTGCATGTGTGTTCTCTTCAGAGATACACGTGGATCCACCAGTGTCATTGCATGTGTGTTCTTTTTACTAACAAAAACTAAAGTCATTGCGTGTGTGTTATTTTCACAATCAACATATGGATCCACCAGTGTCATTGCATGTGTGTTCTTCTCATTAACCACATCTAGAGTCATTGCATGTGTGTTCTTTTCACAAACCACATATGGATCCACCAGTGTCATTGAAATGTGTGTTCTCTTCAGAGACCACACATGGATCCACCAGTGTCATTGCATGTGTGTTCTTTTTACTAACAACAACTAGAGTCATTGCATGTGTGTTCTTTTCACAATCCACCTATGGATCCACCAGTGTCATTGCATGTGTGTTGTTCTCAGAGACCACATCTGGAGTCACTAGATGAGTGTTCTTTTCACAAACCACATGTGGATCCACCACTGTCATTGAAATGTGTGTTCTCTTCAGAGACCACACATGGATCCACCAGTGTCATTGCATGTGTGTTCTTTGTACTAACAACAACTAGAGTCATTGCATGTGTGTTCTTTTCAGAATCCACCTATGGATCCACCAGTGTCATTGCATGTGTGTTCTTCTCATTATCCACATCTAGAGTCATTGCATGTGTGTTCTCTTCAGAGATACACGTGGATCCACCAGTGTCATTGCATGTGTGTTCTTTTTACTAACAACACCTAGAGTCACTACATGTGTGTTATTTTCACAAACCTCGTATGGATCCACCAGTGTCATTGCATGTGTTTTCCTCTCATTAACCACATCTAGACTCATTGCATGTGTGTTCTTTTCACAAACCACATATGGATCCACCAGTGTCATTGAAATGTGTGTTCTCTTTAGAGACCACACATGGATCCACTAGTGTCATTGCATGTGTGTTCTTTTTACTAACAAAAACTAAAGTCATTGCGTGTGTGTTATTTTCACAATCAATATATGGATCCACCAGTGTCATTGCATGTGTGTTCTTCTCATTAACCACATCTAGAGTCATTGCATGTGTGTTCTTTTCACAAACCACATATGGATCCACCAGTGTCATTGAAATGTTTGTTCTCTTCAGAGACCACACATGGATCCACCAGTGTCATTGCATGTTTGTTCTTTTTACTAACAACAACTAGAGTCATTGCTTGTGTGTTCGTTTCACAATCCACCTATGGATCCACCAGTGTCATTGCATGTGTATTCTTCTCAGAGACCACATCTGGAGTCATTGGATGAGTGTTCTTTTCACAAACCACATATGGATCCACCAGTGTCATTGAAATGTTTGTTCTCTTCAGAGACCACACATGGATCCACCAGTGTCATTGCATGTGTGTTCTTTTTACTAATAACAACTAGAGTCATTGCATGTGTGTTCTTTTCAGAATCCACCTATGGATCCACCAGTGTCATTGCATGTGTGTTCTTCTCATTAACCACATCTAGAGTCATTGCATGTGTGTTCTCTTCAGAGATACACGTGGATCCACCAGTGTCATTGCATGTGTGTTCTTTTTACTAACAACAACTATAGTCACTACACGTGTGTTATTTTCAGAAACCTCGTATGGATCCACCAGTGTCATTGCATGTGTTTTCCTCTCATTAACCACATCTAGACTCATTGCATGTGTGTTATTTTCACAAACCACATATGGATCCACCAGTGTCATTGAAATGTGTGTTCTCTTTAGAGACCACACATGGATCCACCAGTGTCATTGCATGTGTGTTCTTTTTACTAACAAAAACTAAAGTCATTGCGTGTGTGTTATTTTCACAATCAACATATGGATCCACCAGTGTCATTGCATGTGTGTTCTTCTCATTAACCACAGCTAGAATCATTGCATGTGTGTTCTTTTCACAAACCACATATGGATCCACCAGTGTCATTGAAATGTGTGTTCTCTTCAGAGACCACACATGGATCCACCAGTGTCATTGCATGTTTGTTCTTTTTACTAACAACAACTAGAGTCATTGCTTGTGTGTTCTTTTCACAATCCACCTATGGATCCACCAGTGTCATTGCATGTGTGTTCTTTTTACTAATAACAACTAGAGTCATTGCATGTGTGTTCTTTTCAGAATCCACCTATGGATCCACCAGTGTCATTGCATGTGTGTTCTTCTCATTAACCACATCTAGAGTCATTGCATGTGTGTTCTCTTCAGAGATACACGTGGATCCACCAGTGTCATCGCATGTGTGTTCTTTTTACTAACAACAACTATAGTCACTACATGTGTGTTATTTTCAGAAACCTCGTATGGATCCACCAGTGTCATTGCATGTGTTTTCCTCTCATTAACCACATCTAGACTCATTGCATGTGTGTTATTTTCACAAACCACATATGGATCCACCAGTGTCATTGAAATGTGTGTTCTCTTTAGAGACCACACATGGATCCACCAGTGTCATTGCATGTGTGTTCTTTTTACTAACAAAAACTAAAGTCATTGCGTGTGTGTTATTTTCACAATCAACATATGGATCCACCAGTGTCATTGCATGTGTGTTCTTCTCATTAACCACAGCTAGAATCATTGCATGTGTGTTCTTTTCACAAACCACATATGGATCCACCAGTGTCATTGAAATGTGTGTTCTCTTCAGAGACCACACATGGATCCACCAGTGTCATTGCATGTTTGTTCTTTTTACTAACAACAACTAGAGTCATTGCTTGTGTGTTCTTTTCACAATCCACCTATGGATCCACCAGTGTCATTGCATGTGTGTTCTTCTCATTCACCACATCTAGAGTCATTACATGTGTGTTCTCTTTAGAGACCACACATGGATCCACCAGTGTCATTGCATGTGTGTTAATTTTACTAACAACAACTAGAGTCATTGCATGTGTGTTCTTTTCACAATCCACTTGTGGATCAACCGGTGTCGTTGCATGTGATCCACCAGTGTCATTGAAACGTGTGTTCTCTTCAAAGACCACACATGGATCCACCAGTCACTACATGTTTGTGCTATTCACAATCCACCTATGGATCCACCAGTGTCATTGCACGTGTGTTCTTCTGATTAACCACAGCTAGAGTCATTGCATGTGTGTTCTTTTCACAAACCACATATAGATCCACCCGTGTCATTGAAATGTGTGTTCTCTTTAGAGACCACACATGGATCCACCAGTGTCATTGCATGTGTGTTCTTTTTACTAACAACATCTAGAGTCATTGCATGTGTGTTCTTTTCACAATCCACCTATGGATCCACTAGTGTCATTGCATGTGTGTTCTTCTCAGAGACCACATCTAGAGTCACTGGATGAGTGTTCTTTTCACAAACCACATATGGATCCACTACTGTCATTTGTGTTCTCTTCAGAGACCACACATGGATCCACTAGTGTCATTGCATGTGTGTTCTTTTTACTAACCACAACTATTTTCAGTGCTTGTGTGTTCTTTTCACAAGCCACCTATGGATCCTCCAGTGTCATTGCATGTGTGTTCTTCTCATTAACCAGATCTAGAGTCAATGCATGCGTGTTCTTTTCACAATCTACCTATGGATCCACCAGTGTCATTGCATGTGTGTTCTTCTCATTAACCACAGCTAGAGTCATTGCATGTGTGTTCTTTTCGTAGACCACATATGGAAGCACCATTGTCATTGAAATGTGTATTCTTTCATTAACCACAGCTAGAGTCATTGCATGTGTGTTCTTTTCACAAACCACATATGGAACCACCAGTGTCATTGAAATGTGTGTTCTCTTCAGAGACCACACATGGATCTGAAGGGAATATGCCCGAGAGGCAATAATAAAGTGGTTATTATCTTATTCCATGTTTATGATAAATGTTTATCTTGCATGCTATAATAGTATTAATTGTAAACGTTAATACATGTGTGTTTAATAAACAAAATACAAAGTTCCTAGTAATGCCTCTCATATAAACTAGCTCGTTGATTAAAAAGATGATCAAGGTTTCCTGATCATGGACATTGGATGTTGTTAAAAACGAGGTCACAACATTGGTGGAATGATGTGATGAACATTCATCCAAAGTATAGCATTATGATCAAAGTCGTTATTTTTTATATTGCTATAACATCATACAAAGTAATCTTAGTCCTTAAGCCATGAGATCATGTTAATTGCTAACACCGGAAGAGTATCTTGATAACATCAAATGTCACACCATAACAGGGTGACTATAAAGGTGGGTTTAGTGCTACGAAGGTGTTATGTGGAGGTTCATGCATCAAGAGTGGGATTTGTCCTTCCCGATGACGGATAGATATACTCTAGGCCCTCTCGGTGATATCACATTGAAATATCTTGCAAACAAGTGATGCGATCACTAGAATGTTATATCACGGGAACTAGAATAGAGTGCATGTCGGTAATGAGATCAAAATAGGTATTTGGATGCCGATGATCGAATCTCGGACGTGTAATATATCACGAGACCAAGGGATTTAGTTACTAGCGTTAAAGGTTCTCACGATCACAGAAGTCATCGTTGAATGTGTAGGATTTAGTATGGATCTCCAGGTCTCGCTTCCAATTATTGATCTGAGAGGGGTCTCGGTCATGTTTGCATTATTCGCGAACCATAGGGTGACACACTTAAGGGATACCGACACCATTTGGAGCAAATATGTTTCAGATGAAGATTTAAGAAAGCGCTGGAATTATTTCAATGGACACCAAAACTGTTTTGGGTGAAATTGCTGAAATTGGTTCTACATGTAATATTGAAATATTGCAGGGGGTTTTATGTGAATTTTTGTTAATTAAAGTAATTAATAAAATTCTGAATACGATTAATAAAAGAGTTTTATTAAATGAGAGAGCATTAAATTTAGAGAAATTTAATGCATTTAAAGTGGAGACTATAAAAGAGAATGTGAAGGGGCAAATTTATGTGGAGGGAGTTACGACCACATGAATGAGGAGGTGAAGGGCCACCCCTTGGGGCACCAGCCATGGGGAGGGGCACTCCCCCTCCTCCTATAAAAGGCCCTCCTCTCACACCTTCACACTCACACCTCCTTCAAGGATCTCTCTCCCCCTCTACTATTTTCCCCCCATGGTCTCGGATTAGCGAGATACATGTTCCCGGTGGCTTTATCTGGAAAGGAGTTGCTGCTTCCGCTGCTTTGCTGGAGCGAGGGACGGAGGTTGTCGGGGTACCCGACGTGTGTGCGATCACAGATACACCGCTGCTTTGCGATGCTAGACTTGGTGGTGCCAGACATGCTGGAGCTAGATCTGATGGACGTGCTGGAGCCGGACCTGTTGGACTTCATCACAATCTTGAGATCGGCAAGTGTACGACTACATCATCCACGAGTTCCAACTCGTTAACAAATCTTTGTTTTCTTTGAGGGTAAGTTATCTATGGATGTATATCCACCCGTTGCTTGTATGTAGTAGATAGATCTTGGCGTATAGTTCCCATCGTAGGAAATTTTTTGTTTTCTATGCTACAAACCCAACTGTGGTATCAGAGCCTGATCTATGTGTAGGTGCTTTGCACGGGTAGTACACATATGTTTATATGTGGGCGATGATGATCATGTTATTGCATCTTCTATGTATTTTGGATATTGGTGGCATAGTGGGATGAAGCGGCCCGGACCAACCTTACATGTTATCGTACATGAGACCGGTTCCACGACTGACATGCAACTAGTTTTGCATAAGTGGCTGGCGGGTGTCTGTCTCTCCTACTATAGTCAATATCTGATTTACAACGAGTTGCTAATAACTTGGTTATCCTCGTTGTGTTTCATGTTTGTAGGTAAGACCGGTTCTATATCCGAAATCCCTAAGCCACGTAAAACTTGCAATTGATAAATTAGAGGCATCTAGTTTAGATCGTTGCTGGGCTAGTGTCTTGATATGGTATTGTTGTAAGTAGATATATGATAGATACTCTTACAACACACTTAACGTGTAAGTTACATAGACCTTGGCCTTAGACACAAAGGAATGATAGAGATCATACCACGATGCAAATGATCGAGATCAAATGCATGGACCATATCATCTCACTTTACACATTAGATGTTTGCATCTTACTGCTAGTTTGGTGCTTTTGGTAGCATTGTAAGATGATCCCTCATTTAGATATCAAGTTAAAATGCGTTCTTCCTTCAGTATGCACCGTTCTATGGATCGTGTTTCGAGACATCACGTGATGATCGGGTGTACTCGACTCCGCTCTTTCATACAACGGGTGTAAGACAGTTTTACACATGCGGAATACTAAGGTTCTTACTTGACGAGCCTAGCATGTACAGACATTTCCTCGGAAGACGGACCGAAAGGTTAAGCATGAGTCATATAGTTGATGTGATGCCCATATTGATGCTCGCCTTTGAAGCTACACGGACTCACGTGATGATCGAACTTCGTGTAGTGGATTTGGTTCATGTAATCACCAAAAGGACACGAGGGATGTCGTTTTTGAGTGGGAGTTCGTTTCTAATTTGCATTAGTCGAACTCAATTTGTCATAAACAAAATCAAAGTGAATTTGCATAATTTGTTGTAGTCATTGGCATCTGTTCACTACCTTATGCTTAGTTTTAATTGAGATAATAGAACTACAGAATTCTGGATATTTACCTTACGAACTGGTATCGTATTGTTTTGAATGTCAATTTATTAAAGTTTAGAAGTCCTATTGCAAACTTTCAGCAAACTCTATTTACTCCGTGAAGTT
Source organism: Avena eriantha (assembly GCA_910589775.1). Classification (NCBI taxonomy): domain Eukaryota; kingdom Viridiplantae; phylum Streptophyta; class Magnoliopsida; order Poales; family Poaceae; genus Avena; species Avena eriantha. Next base: position 141,936,426 of record OU342743.1, read on the forward strand.
TAATAAGTAGTACTAAATCAAGAGTAAGAATTCCAATCTTAATATCTAAAGTATCATGTTTGCTTCCATGATTCTTGATATTCAAAAGTTGTTTTAATATCGAGGTTATCTAGGAGCTGAAATAATTGTTTCAGAAACCATCATGTGTGGAAGATATTGTGATATCTGAAAAAATGTTTTTGGTTGAATTATGATAGAGTATAATTTATCAAAATACATGTTCTCATATTATATGAAAATTTGTGAAGGTTGGAGATGCTAGGCGTCCTAATCTACCAAAAAGGTTTTGGGATCTGATATTATACACACGATTCATCCTTATAGGCTATAGTAGTTTGATCATGAAAGTTGTCATGATAAGGATGAATAGAAGATGTAAGTAAAATGTTTACTACACTAATAGATTACTAAAGAATGGATTTTTAAAAGAACACCAAACATTTGATGATGGTGATCCACTTCAGAGTGCAAGTCCAAAGGTATTAGTATTTGACTATATACACTTTGTACTATGTGTCATGTGAATGACACCACTATTGGTGTTGATAGATTCTTTTAAAAGGAAAAGGAATTGCTGAAAGAGAATCTATAAAATATTTGGCAGAAAAGAAAAGTTGGAGATGTCCAGCTTAGGTATATAGAAGATATACATGTTATGGCTGTATTCTTTGCTTGTTAAACAATGTGGTTCTTAGGTATTGGATACCGGTATTGGATACCAAATTGGTTGGTATGAAGAGTCATACATGACAATGCAATTCATGAACTACAATGTCCAAAGTAACTAGCAAGAGATTAAGTGATGATGTTGATCGGAAACAAATAAAGTGTTATTATGTTTCTTGTTGAGATCAAAGCTTGTCTTCAAGCTTTGTTTAAATAATTGTTATTTTGTTCTGGTATTATGAGAACAATGGTTGTTCAAATAATTACCGTATTCCATAATGGATGGATGAACTTTTACAAGTCTAGTGGGAGAAATCACATCCATAAACACTATTGCTAAAATGTCGCAAGACAAATGATTGAAAGATCACTTATGAAGTGACATCGTTGTTTAAATTATATTGGAAAGAAAACATGAAGAAACTCCATGTTGATGGATTTTTGGAGTCTTTGATATTGATCAACTGACGCTTGTGAGACTTTACTTGAGATAATTGAAACTCCGTTCAGAGGCCAAAGAGGAACGGATGACTAGCTTATTGGAAATTGTGCATGCTGATATGCATAGTCCATTATGTGTAGCCATATGCGATGGATCTTTTTTCTTCATATGCTTTCTCCAAAACTTTCAGTGAATAGGTCTCTGCTCTCCCCATGTGTGTGAAGTTGACAGTGTGCACTATTGGTTCCGGAACACAGAAAACAAAAAATTCCTATGATGAGAACTATAGGCCAAGATCTATCTACTAGATACAGAGCAACGGGTGGACATAGATCCATGGAGAACTTACCCTCGAAGACAACGAGTTTTCTTAACAAGTAGGAACTCGTGGTTGATGTAGTCGTACACTTGCCGATCTCAAGATCATGTGGAAGTCCGAGCGTCGCAAATCAGTAGTGCATCTGTCCTCGCACACACGTTCAAGCCACCAGACAACCTCCACCTCCTCGCTCCAGCGATGCAACGGAAGCAGCAACTCCTTCCAGACGAAATTCCACCGGGAACATGGATCTCGCTAATTCAAGACCATGGGGGAATAATTCTAGAGGGGGAGAGACCCTTCACGAGGAGGTGTGAGGAAGAAGAGTGAGAGGGGTGGCCTTTTGTAGGAGGAGGGGGGTACCCCACCCCATGGCCGGCGCCCCATGGGGGCTGACCCCTCACCTCCCCCATTCATGTGGTGGTAACTCCTCCACATTAAAATGCCCCTTCACATTCTCTTTTAAAGCCTCCACTTTAAATGCATTAAAATTCTCTAAGTTTAATGCTCTCTCTTTTAATAAAACTCTTTTATTAAATTTATTCAGAATTTTGTTAATTACTTTAATTAACAAATATTCACATAAAACCCCTTGCAACATTTCAATATCACATGCAGAATCACTTTCTAGAATTTCAGCCGAAACAATTCCGGTTTCTATCGAAACAATTTCTGCGCTTTGCAATCCTTTCATCTGAAACATATATGCTCCAAAATGGTGTCCGGTAACCCTTAAGTGTGTCACCCTACTGTTCGCGAATAATGCAGACATGATTGAGACTCCTCTCAGATCAATAATTAGAAGCAGGACCTGGAGATCCATACTGACTCCTGCACATTCAACGATGAATTCTGTGATCGTGAGAACCTTTAACGCTAGTAACTTAATCCCTTTGTCTCATGATATAATACATGTCCGAGATTCGATCATCGGTACCCAATTACCTAGTTTGATCTCGTTACCGACATGCACTCTTTTCTCGTTCCTGTGATATAACATTTCTAGTGACCACATCACTTGCTTGCAAGCTATCTTAATGTGATATCACCGAGAGGGCCCAGAGTATATCTATCCGTCATCAGGATTGACAAATTCCACTCTTGATCCATGAGCCTGAACATAACACCTTCGTAGCACTGAACCCACCTTTGTAGTCACCCTATTACGGTGTGATGTTTGATGTTATCAAGATACTCTTCCGGTGTTAGCAATTAACATGATCTCATGGTATAAGGATAAAGATTACTTCGTATGATGCTATAGAAATATAAACATAATGAATTGATCGTAATGCTATACTTGATGAATGTCCATCACATCATTTCACAAATGCTATAACCTTGTTATTAAGAACATTCAATGTCGATGATCAGGAAACCTTGATCATCTTGTTAATCAACAAGCTAGTCTATAAGAGAGGCATAACTAGGAACCCTTTTTGTTTAATTAAACACAGATGTATTGACGTTTCCGATCAATACAATTATAGCATGCAAAATAAACATCTATCATATACGAGGAATACATAATAACAACTTTATTATTGCCTCTCAGGGCATATTTCCTTCGGTCTCCCACTTGCACTAGAGACAATATTAATAATCTAGTTTACATAGTGATAAATCTAACACCCATGGAGTTCTGGTGTTGATCATGTTTTGCCCTAGGGAGAACTTTAGTCAATGGATCTGCTACATTTAGGTCCGTGTGTACTTTACAAATCTTTATATCTCCATCCTTGACATGCTCGCGGATGGAGTGAAACCGGCGCTTAATATGCTTGGAATTCTTGTGAGACCTTGGTTCCTTAGCGTTGGCTATGGCTCCATTGTTGTCACAATAGATCACCATTGGGTCAAATGCACTAGGAACCACACCTAGTTCTGTTATGAACTCCTTCATCCAAACCGCTTCCTGCGCCACTTCTGAAGTAGCAACATATTCCGCCTCCGTCGTTGATCCAGCCACCACAGGTTGTTTGGAACTCCTCCAACTAACAGCTGCTCCGTTCAAGAGAAATACGTATCCGGATTGAGACTTAGAGTCATCTGGATCAGTGTCAAAGCTAGCATCGATATAACACTTAGCGACTAGCTTTTCTTCACCTCCGTATACAAGAAACATATCCCTAGTTCTTCTCAAGTACTTAAGGATATCCTTGGCCGCTAGCCAGTATTCCGAACCTGGATCAGATTGGTACCTACTAGTCAAACTAATAGCATGTGCCACATCCGGTCTTATACATAGCATGGCATACATTATAGAGCCTATGGCTGAGGCATAGGGGATCTTATCCATTATCTCTCTTTCTTCCGCTGTAGCCGGACTTTGAGTTCTACTCAATGTCTTGCCTTGCAACATCGGTAAGAACCCCTTCTTACTTCCGTCCATATTAAAATTCTTTAATATCTTATCAAGGCATGTACTCTACGATAGCCCAATTAGGCGCCTTGACCTATCTCTATAGATTTTAATGCCTAATATATATGACGCTTCACCAAGGTCTTTCATCAAAAATTTGTTGTTTAGATAACTTTTAACACTGTTTAAAAGATCTATATCATTTCCAATCAATAATATGTCATCCACATATAATATCAGAAATGCCACATTGCTCCCACTCACTTTCTTGTAAATACAAGCCTCTCCATAAGTTTGGACAAATCCAAACTCTTTGATCACCTCATCAAAGCGGAGATTCCAACTCTGGGATGCATGCTTCAATCCATAGATGGATCGCTGAAGTTTGCATACCTTATCAGCATCCTTAGGATCGACAAAACCCTTAGGTTGTATCATATACAACTCTTCTTCAATATTACCTTTGAGGAACGCAGTTTTGACATACATCTGCCATATTTCATAATCGAAATATGCAGCAATTGCTAACATAATCCTAACCGACTTAAGCATCACTACGGGAGAGAATGTCTCATCGTAGTTAACTCCTTGAATTTGTCGAAACCCCTTTGCGACAAATCGAGCCTTATAGATGGTCACATTACCATCAGCATTAGTTTTTCCTTTGAAAATCCATTTATTTTCAACGGCCTTTCGATCGTGAGGTAAGTCCACCAAGGTCCAAACCTGGTTTTTGTACATGGATTCCATCTCGGATTTCATGGCTTCTAGCCATTTGTTGGAATTCGGGCTCATCATCGCTTCTTCATACATCGCAGGGTCATCTATTTCATCAATCATGAAATTCATAACATGATTTCCGTACAGTTCAGGAGCTGCACATGTCGTGCTTGACTTGCGAGGTTCGATAGTGTCCTCTTTCGGAGTTTCATGATCAATATCATTAGCTCTCTCTTCATTAGGTGAAGTCAACTCCGAAACAACTTCCGGTGCTGCGCTACTCGCCATATCATGAAGAGAAGGCTCAATAACCTCTTCGAGTTCTACCTTCCGACCACTCACACCTTTCACGAGAAACTCCTTCTCAAGAAAGGATCCATTCTTGGCAACAAAAACCTTGCCCTCGGATCTGTGATAGAAGGTATACCCAATTGTTTCCTTAGGGTATCCTATGAAGACACATTTTTCCGCTTTGGGTTCGAGTTTATCTGGCTGAAGTTTCTTCACATAAACATCGCATCCCCAAACTTTAAGAAATGACAGCTTAGGTTTGTCTCCAAACCATAATTCATACGGTGTCGTTTCAACGGATTTAGATGGTGCCCGATTTAAAGTGAATGCAGCGGTTTCTAGTGCATAACCCCAAAATGACAGTGGCAAGTCAGTCAGAGACATCATAGATCGAACCATATCCAATAAAGTACAATTACGACGTTCCGACACACCATTACGTTGTGGTGTTCCGGCAGGCGTGAGTTGTGAAACTATTCCAGAATTTTTCATATGTGTGCTAAACTCGTAACTAAGATACTCTCCTCCATGGTCGGACCGCAGAAATTTGATCTTTCTGTTACGATGATTTTCCACTTCATTCTGAAATTCCTTGAACTTTTCAAAAGTTTCAGATTTATGTTTCATCAAATAGATATACCCATATCTACTCAAATCATCCGTGAAAGTAACAAAATAACGATATCCACCTCACGCCGACACACTCATTGGTCCCCACACATCAGTATGTATGATTTCCAATAAATCTGTCGCCCGTTCCATTGAAACGGGAAACGGCGTTCTAGTCATCTTGCCCATAAGGCATGGCTCACATGTATCAAATGATTCAAAATCAAGTGATTCCAAAAGTCCATCAGAATGGAGTTTCTTCATGCGTTTAACGCCAATATGACCTAGACGGCAGTGCCACATATATGTAGATATATCATCATCAAGTTTAACCCTTTTAGCATTAACACAATGAATATGCATAATACTACTATCGAGATCCAATAGAAATAAACCATTCAACACAGGTCCATGACCATAAAAGATACTATCCATATAAATCGAACAACCATTGTTTTCAGATTTAAAGGAATAACCACTTCACATCAAACATGATCCGGATACAATGTTCATGCTCAGTACAGGCACAAAATAACAATTATTTAGATTTATCACTAATCCCGATGGCATATGGAGAGGCAGCATTCTCACGACGATCACATCAACTCTTGATCCATTGCCGACCCGCATCGTGCCCTCGTCCCTTGCTAGCTGTCGCTTGTTCTGCAACCCCTGAATCGAGTTACATATATTAGCAACCGATCCCGTATCAAATACTCAGGTGCTACGGCGAGTACTAGTCAAGTACACATCAATAACATGTATATCACATATACCTTTGTTTGCCTTGTCGGCCTTCTTGTCCGCCAAATACTTGGGGCAGTTGCGCTTCCAATGGCCTGTCCCCTTGCAATAGTAGCACTCGGTATCAGACTTAGGGCCAGCTCGGGATTTCTTTTCAGGTGCGGCAACAGATTTGTTGCCCTTCTTTCCCTTCTGCTTGCCTTTATTGTCCTTCTTGAAACTAGTGGTCTTATTGGTCATCAACACTTGATGTTCTTTCCTCATCTCCACTTCTGCAGTCTTATGCATTGACATAAGCTCGGGAAGATACTTCTTCATGCCTTGCATGTTATAGTTCATCACGAAGCTCTTGTAGCTAGGTGGCAGAGATTGCAGAACACGATGTATGCCTAAGTCAATGGGAATCGTTATTCCCAAGGACATAAGATTATCGACGTACCTAGACATTTTGAGTACATGCTCACTAACGGAGCTGTTCTCCTCCATCATGCAGCTAAAGAACTTTTCAGAAGCATTATAACTCTCTACGGTAGCATGGGTATCGAAAATCATTTTCAATTCTCCCACGGTATCAAAGGCATTGCCATTTTCGAAACGCTTTCGAAGTTCTGGCTCTAGCCCATACAGTATGCCACAATGAACTAAGTTGTGGTCCTCCTCACGAGTTATATAGACATTCTTTTCCTCGTCAGGGGCATCAGGAGCTGGTGGGGGGCCTAGCGGCGCCTCTAGCACATATTGCTTTTGTGCAGCAGTGAGGAGAATCCTCAAATTCATAACCTAGTTGGTGAAGTTGCTACCATTTGCAGCAAGTTTCTCTTTCTCCATGAACACATTGAAATTAAAAGCAGGTGGTGCCATCTACAACAGAATTTGTAAAGTTTATTTAGACTAAGTTTATGATAGATTGAGTTCAACTAATCCAAATTACTAATGAACTCCCACTCAAAAATGACATTCCTCGTGTCTTTTTTGGTGATTACATGAACCAAATCCACTACACCAAGTCCGATCATCACGTGAGTCCGTGTAGCTTCAAAGGCGAGCATCTATATGGGCATCATATCAACTATATGACTCATGATTAACCTTTTGGTCCGTGTTCCGAGGCCATGTCTGTACATGCTAGGCTCACCAAGTAAGAACCTTAGTACTCGCATGTGTAAAACTGTCTTACACCCGTTGTATGAAAGCGTAGAGTCGAGTACACCCGATCATCACGTGATGTCTCGAAACATGATCCATAGAGCGGTGCATACTTAAGGAAGAACACATTTTATCTTGATATCTAAATGAGGGATCATCTTACAATGCTACCAAAAGCGCCAAACTAGCAGTATAAGATGCTAACATCTAATGTGTAAAGTGAGATGATATGGTGCATGCATTTGATCTCTATCATTTGCATCGTGGTATGATCTCTATCATTCCTTTGTGTGTAAGGCCAATGTCTATCAAACTTACACGCTGAGTGTGTTGTAAGAGTATCTATCATACATCTACTTACAACAATACCATATCAAGACACTAGCCCAACAACGATCTAAACTAGACGCCTCTAATTTATCAATTGCAAGTTTTACATGGCTTAGGGCTTTCGGAGATAGAACGTGTATTAACTACGAACATGAACCACAACAATGATAACCAAGTTATTAGCAACTCGTTGTAAATCAGATATTGACTATAGTAGGAGAGACAGACACCCGCCAGCCACTTATGCAAACTAGTTGCATGTCAGTTGTGGAACCGGTCTCATGTACGATGACATGTAAGGTTGGTCCGGGCCGCTTCATCCCACTATGCAACCAATATTCAAAATACATAGAAGATGCAATAACATGATCGGCCACATATAAACATATGTGTACTACCCGTGCAAACCACCTACGCATAGATCAGGATCTAATACCACAGTTGGGTCCGCAGCATAGAAAACAAAAAAATTCCTACGATGAGAACTATACGCCAAGATCTATCTACTAGATACAGAGCAACAGGTGGACATACATCCATGGAGAACTTGCCCTCAAAGATAACGAGTTTTGTTAACGAGTAGGAACTCGTGGTTGATGTAGTCGTACACTTGCCGATCTCAAGATCGTGTGGAAGTCCGAGCGCTGCAAATCAGTAGCTCATCCGTCCTCGCACACACGTTCAAGCCACCGGACAACCTCCACCTCCTCGCTCCAGCGATGCAGCGGAAGCAGCAACTCCTTCCAGACAAAATTCCACCGGGAACATGTATCTCGCTAATCCGAGACCATGGGGGAATAATTCTAGAGGGGGCGAGAGATCCTTCACGAGGAGGTGTGAGGAAGAAGGGTGAGCGGGGTGGCCTTTTTAGGACGAGCGGGTACCCCTCCCCATGGCCGGCACCCCATGGGGGGTGACCCCTCACCTCTCCCATTAATGTGGTGGTAACTCCTCCACATTAAAATGACCCTTCACATTCTCTTTTAAAGTCTCCACTTTAAATGCATTAAAATTCTCTAAGTTTAATGCTCACTCATTTAATAAAACTCTTTTATTAAATTTATTCAGAATTTTGTTAATTACTTTAATTAACAAACATTCACATAAAACCCCTTGCAACATTTCAATATCACATGCAGAACCACTTTCTGCAATTTCACCCGAAACAATTCTGAATTCTATCGAAACAGTTCCAGCGCTTTGCAATCCTTTCATCTGAAACATATATGCTCCAAAATGGTGTCCGGTAACCCTTAAGTGTGTCACCCTACGGTTCACGAATAATGCAAACAGAATTGAGACTCCTTTTAGATCAATAATCAGAAGCGGGACCTGGAGATCCATACTGACTCCTGGACATTCAACGATGACTTCTGTGATCATGAGAACCTTTAACGCTAATAACTTAATCCCTTTGTCTCATGATATAATACATGTCCAAGATTCGATCATCGGTACCCAATTACCTAGTTTGATCTCGTTACCGACATGCACTCTTTTCTCGTTCCTGTGATATAACATTCTAGTGATCACATCACTTGCTTGCAAGCTATCTTAATGTGATATCACCGAGAGGGCCCACAATATATATATCTGTCACCGGGATTGACAAATTCCAGTCTTGATCCATGAGCCTCAACATAACTCCTTCGTAGCACTAAACCCACCTTTATAGTCACCCTGTTACAAGTGTGACGTTTGATGTTATCAAGATACTCTTCCGGTGTTAGCAATTAACATGATCTCATGGTCTAAGGATAAAGATTACTTCGTATGATGTTATAGCAATATAAACATAATGACTTGATCGTAATGCTATACTTTGGATGAATGTTCATCACATCATTTCACAAATGATGTAACCTTGTTATTAACAACATCCAATGTCCATGATCAGGAAACCTTGATCATCTTGTTAATCAACAAGCTAGTCTATAAGAGAGGCATAACTAGGAACCCTTTTTGTTTATTAAACACACATGTATTGATGTTTGCAATCAATACAATTATAGCATGCAAAATAAACATCTATCATATACGGGGAATACATATTAACAACTTTATTATTGCCTCTCAGGGCATATTTCCTTCATGCACACCATTGTGGCACTTAGGCTAGAAATTTCAAATACTTGTTATGAGTTATATTTGGATTTGGATGTCTTTATGCAATTGTGGTGTTTTTTGTAACCATCTAGTGATCAAGGTGAGAATGTGGGTTTATCTAGATGCGAACATCGAACTTTGAGGTGTGCTGTTATAGCCCTACCATGGATTAGAGTGTCCAACCGGAGAGTAGTTCAAAGTAGTATCATGAAGATAATATATTTATATGAGAGTGTTCACTAGTGAAAGTATGATCCCTAGGCCTGGTTTCTAAGCATTGAAACACTGTTTGCAATTAGATCTGTTACATGTTTGCTTGCTTCCATCTTTTTTTAGTTTTCCTTTAGTCTTTTCCATGCATCATCAAGCTCTTTTCTAGCACCGATACCACTTATAATTATCCATACCACTTGTTTTTCACCATATCTTCGCCGAACTAGTGCACCTATACACTTGACAAGTGTATTGGGTGTGTTGGGGACACAAGAGACTTCTTGTATCTTGATTGCAGGGTTGCTTGAGAGGGGATACCTTTGACCACTTCCTCCCTGAGTTCGATAAACGTTGGGTAATCCACTTAAGGGAAAACTTGCTGCAGTTCTACAAACCTCTGCACTTGGAGGCCCAACAACTGTCTACAAGAATATAAGTGCGTAGACATCAAGCGCCAGGATCCGTCGACATCGGCACTCGAGGACACCGCGACATCGAAGCTCGTACTGGACGCGTAGGAGGAGTGTGGGGTACCTGCAGCGTTGGACGAGCGCAAAGCAGCAGCCATGACGGGGGCGCGTGTTACACTGGCGAGTACGGACAAGAAGAGGAACAAGAAGAAGACTAGGAAGAAGAGAGGAGATAGCTATTTGGATGAGTCTGACTCGGCCAACGAGGAGGCGTTCATTGACCAGTTGGAGGCAGAAGCAGAGGAGAGTAACGTGGACCCGTGGGACTAGGAAGAGGAGGAGGAGGACTCCGACGAGGAGATAGCGCGCTTACTCGAGGAAGGGGCGGTGTCGAGTCGTCAGAGGAGGACACCGACGGCAACGATGGTAGGAACCATGGTGTTGACGAAGACGAGGACTAGCTAGAAGACGAAGACGATAGCCTCTTCGAAATATGATCATTTATTTTATTTAGATAGATGGGATTTTCACTTGTTTATGGAGGTAAAGTATCGGTGGCATGGATAGAGAAGTGGCACGGATAGACCATGCATAAAAAAGTGGAGAAGCGAGGGGTTATCCTGCCCGTTGGATCACATAGGATCAATGGTTGGTGGAGACGATCCGCGTGATATTTGTGTCAGCCAATCAGGTTGTAGCACCTAGAGTGAGCACACGTTTGGGCTTTTGTGACTGAGAGACAGGGCAAATCTATTTTCACAAACCACATATGAAACCACCATTGTCATTGAAATGTGTATTCTTTCATTAACCACATCTAGAATCATTTCATGTCTATTCTTTTCACAGACCACACATGGATCCACCAGAGTTCATTGCATTTGTGTTCTCTTCACATACCACATATGGAACCACCATTTTCATGAAATGCGTATTCTTTCATTAACCACATCTAGAGTCATTTCACGACTGCTCTTTTCAAAGACCACATATGGATCCACCAGTGTCATTGAAATATGTGTTCTCTTCAGAGACCACACATGGATCCACTAGTTTCATTCCATGTGTGTTCTTTTTACTAACAACAACTAGAGTCATTGCATGTGTGTTCTTTTCACAATCCACCTATGGATGCACCGGTGTCATTGCATCTGTGTTCTTCTCAGAGACCACATCTGGAGTCACTGGATGAGCGTTCTTTTCACAAACCACATATGGATCCACCACTGTCATTGAAATGTGTTTTCTCTTCAGAGACGACACATGGATCCACCAATGTCATTGCATGTGTGTTCTTTTTACTAACAACAACTAGAGTCACTTCATGTGTGTTATTTTCACAATCCACATATGGATCCACCAGTGTCATTGCATGTGTGTTCTTCTTATTAACCACAGCTAGAGTCATTGCATGTGTGTTCTCTTCACATACCACACATGGATCCACCAGTGTCATTGCATGTGTGTTCCTTTTACTAACAACAACTAGATTCATTTCATGACTATTCTTTTCGCAGACCACATGTGGATCCACTAGTGTCATTGCATGTGTGCTCTTCTCATTAACCACCGCTAGAGTCATTGCATGTGTGTTCTTTTCACAGACCACATATGGAACCACCATTGTCATTGCTTGTGTGTTCTTCTCAAAGACCACATCTGGATCCACCACTGTCAATGAAATGTGTGTTCTCTTCAGAGACCACACATGGATCCACCAGTGTAATTACATGTGTGTTCTTTTTACTAACAACACCTAGAGTCATTACATGTGTGTTATTTTCACAATCCACCTATCGATCCACCAGTGTCATTGCATGTGTGTTCTTCTCATTAAAGACAGCTGGAGTCATTGCATGTGTGTTCTCTTCACAGACCACACATGGATCCTCCTATGTCATTACATGGGTGTTCTTTTTACTAACAACAACTAGAGTCGTTTCATGACTATTCTTTTCATAGACCACATCTGGATCCACTAGTGTCATTGCATGTGTGTTCTCTTCACAGACCACACATGGATCCACCAGTGTCATTGCATGTGGTTCCACCAGAGTTCATTGCATGTGTGTTCTTTTCATAATCCACCTATGGATCCACCAGTGTCATTGCATGTGTGTTCTTCTCATTAACCACAACTAGATTCATTGCATGTGTGTTCCTTTCACACAGCACATATGGAACCACCATTGTCATTGAAATGTTTATTCTTTCATTAACCACATCTGGAGTCATTTCATGACTGTTCTTTTCAAAGACCACATATGGATCCACCAGTGTCATTGAAATGTGTGTTCTCTTCAGATACCACACATGGATCCACTAGTGTCATTGCATGTGTGTTTTTTTACTAACAACAACTAGAGTCACTACATGTGTGTTATTTTCACAATCCACTTATGGATCCACCAGTGTCATTGCATCTCTGTGCTTCTCAGTAACCATAGGTAGATTCGTTGCACGTGTGTTCTTTTCAAAGACCACATGTGGATCCACCAGTGTCATTGAAATGTGTGTTCTCTTTAGAGACCACACATAGATCCACCATTGTCATTGCATGTGTGTTCCTTTTACTAACAACAACTAGAGTCATTGCATGTGTGTTCTTTTCACAATCCACCTATGGATCCACCAGTGTTATTGAATGTGTGTTCTTCTCATTAACCATAGCTAGAGTCATTGCATGCGTGTTCTCTTCACATACCACAAATGGATCCACCAGTGTCATTGCATGTGTGTGCTTTTTACTAACAACAACTGGATTCATTTCTTGACTATTCTTTTCACAGACCACATCTGGATCCACCAGTGTCATTGCATGTGTGTTCTCTTGACAGACCATACATGGATCCACCAATGTCATTGCATGTGGTTCCACCAGAGTTCATTGCATGTGTGTTCTTTTCATTAAGCACAACTAGAGTCATTGCATGTGTGTTCTTTTCACAGACCACACATGGATCCACCAGTGTCATTGCATGTGGTTCCACTAGAGTTCATTGCATGTGTGTTCTTTTCACAATCCAACTATGGATCCACCAGTGTCATTGCATGTGTGTTCTTCTCATTAACCACAACTAGAGTCACTGCATGTGTATTCTTTTCACAGACCACATATGGAACCACCATTGTCATTGAAATGTGTATTCTTTCATCAACCACATCTAGAGTCATTTCATGATTGTTCTTTTAAAAGACCACATATGGATCCACCAGTGTCATTGAAATGTGTGATCTCTTCAAAGACCACACATGGATCCACTAGTGTCGTTGCATGTGTGTTCTTTTTACTAACAATAACTACAGCCATTGCATGTGTGTTCTTTTTACTAACAACAACTATAGTCATTGCATGTGTGTTCTTTTTACAATCCACCTATGGATCCACCAGTGTCATTGCATGTGTGTTCTTATCATTAACCACATCTAGAGTCATTGCATGTGTGTTCTTTTCACAATCCACCTATGTATCCACTAGTGTCATTGCATTTGTGTTCTTCTCATAAACCACAGCTACAGTCACTGCATGTGTGTTCTTTTCACAGACAACATATGGAACCACCATTGAAATTGAAATGTGTATTCTTTCATTAAGCACAAATAGAGTCATTGCATGTGTGGTCTTTTCACAAACCACATATGGAACCACCAGTGTCATTGAAATGTGTGTTCTCTTCAGAGACCACACATGGATCCACCAGTGTCATTGCATGTGTGTTCTTTTTACTAACAACAACTAGAGTCACTACATGTGTGTTATTTTCACAATCCACATATGGATCCACCAGTGTCATTGCATGTGTGTTCTTCTCATTAACCATAGCTAGAGTCATTGCACGTGTGTTCTTTTCACAAACCACATATGGATCCACCAGTGTCATTGAAATGTGTGTTCTCTTCAGAGACCACACATGGATCCACCAGTGTCATTGCATGTTTGTTATTTTTACTAACAACAACTAGAGTCACTGCATGTGTGTTCTTTTCACAATCCACCTATGGATCCACCAGTGTCATTGCATGTCTGTTCTTCTAAGAGACCACATATGGAGTCACTGGATGAGTGTTCTTTTCACAAACCACATATGGATCCACCACTGTCATTGAAATGTGTGTTCTATTTAGAGACCACACATGGATCCACTAGTGTCACTGCCTGTGTGTTCTTTTTACTAACAACAACTAGATTCATTGTATATGTGTTATTTTCACAATCCACCTATGGACCCACTAGTGTCATTGCATGTGTGTTCTTCTAATTAACAACATCTAGAGTCATTGCATGTGTGTTCTCTTCAGAGACCACACATGGATCCACCAGTGTCATTGCATGTGTGTTCTTTTTACTAACACACTACTAGAGAAAGGCTTATGGAGAGATTTATTATCAGTGGAGCATTTTTTTGAATATGCTCCACTGATAATTATCAGTGGCGCATTTAAAAATATGCTCCACTGATATTATTTATAACCAATGTCGCACATCAGAAATAATGCGCCACTGATAATGTGGGATCGACACTCTAGAGGCATGTGGACCAAATATCAATGGCGCATATATCCATATGCGCCAGTGATATATTATTATCAGTGGCGCATATGCAATATGCGCCATTGATGTTCTCCTCACCAATGGCACATCCTCTTCTACATGCGCCATTCGTAACTATGTGGGCCCCACCTGGACCCCACCACTCTGAAAGGTGGCAGGAATATCAATGGCGCATTCAGGATATGCGGCACTGATACTTTCCCTCCAATGGCGCATATAGTAGTAAATGCGCCACTGATAAGTCTTGGGCCCACCACCTGAAAAGGTGGCAGACTTATCAGTGGAGCATTTAGTGTAATATGTGCCACTGATAACTTCGTCCAGATCTACAAGTTGGCATCCACCCCCACCCACCACCACCATTCCATTCTTCTCCACCCACCACCCCAAACTAGATCTAGCTCGTCCTCCTCCTCCCCACCACCTCAATTTCTCCATTCTTGGTTGTTGAACCTACCTTGCTTCATAGTTTTGTTAGGGGAAGCATCTCCAATTGTTGTAGATCTACTAAACCAACTAGTTTTCCTCCTCCAACATCCATCTTGTTCTCCAACAACAACCACACTATCTCGTTGTGGACTTGGCTCGATAACGATTCTACTAGGTGAGTTGTTGGAGGACATGCATGTGGATGTTTTGTGTGGAGGCTGGACGTCGGTGCGGTGTGTATGTGTGTGCATGCTTATGTTTGTGAAGCCTTCTTATTGCGAGAGGGATGATGTGTTTGCATGGATGCGGTGCATGAATGTTTGCAGGTGACGAAGAAGAAAGCATGTTGCTTGCTCGGGTGGTGCATGGATGTTTGCCGAAATGTCGATTAATTTCTATTTCGGCAAATTTTTGCACTATCCATATGTCCCATATTTATGAGATGTCATTCCGAATTTTTACGGCGGCCATGCATGCATGTGTGTGTGTGTGCATGATGGTTCTGTGGTTCTAAGATACTCTCTCCTTTTGCTCTATACCACGCAGGAAACCATGGTTAGCCACATGAGCGAAGGTCGAGCAGATAGATACAAGAAATGCGCGATGGCCGACATGATTCTGAACAAGAGGACCCACATAAGATGTTCATGTCGAACATGCAATCTCGGGAGCTTGGTTGACCCTGATTCGGGAGACCTGGAGAATCACCTGCTCACGCGTGGTTTCATGCGCGGCTATGATTCTGAAGATGACGAGGACTTCAACGATCCTGAAGATGAGGGCGGGCATGATGATCATCACGAAGGAGATGCCGGCGGCGGACATGATCATGATCATGAAGGAGATGTCGGCAGCAGCGGACATGATGATCAACACGAAGGAGATGATGGCAGTGACGCACATGATGATCATCACGAAGGAGGTGTTGGTGGAGAATACACAGACACACAAACGACGCGGTTAACCTCGGCCTTGCAGGACCCTCATGTTCAGGAACTGCTTCTTAGGGAGACGACCAACACCAAAGTTGCTGCCAGGGAGAAACCAAGCTAGTGCAGATGGATATAGACGAGAAAACTCCATTGTATCCTGGGTGCTGGCCCGAGGATACCCACTTGAACGTAACGCTCAAGGCTCTGGAGATGAAGGCAGAAAGCAAATGGACCGACGTAAGCTTCAACAAAAATATGAGATTCTGGCAAGAACGTCTTACCAAGGGGAACACGTGTCCAACTAGTATCGAGGAGGCCAAGAAAATCATATGTCCTCTCGACCTACCGTATGTTAAGTACCACGCCTGCATTAATGACTGTGCACTTTATCGGGATGAGTACAAGGATAGAACCACATGTCCGGTGTGTGGCCTAGGACGACACAAGAGAGGGAACAAGAAAGTTCCTCGGAAAGTGGTATGGTACTTTCCTATCACTCCCCGTCTGCAGCGGTATTTCGTGGACCCTAAGGAAGCAAAGCTCATGCAATGGCACGCGGAAAGGAAGAAGCCGGTCGAAGATGATCCACATAAGGGCAAGATCATCACACACCCTTCGGACGCTAGCTAGTGGAACGCACTAGACATTGACTTTCCAGACTTCGGGGGCGATCCGAGGAACGTCAGGCTTGGTATGAGCACCGATGGACTCAATCCGTTTGGCAACCAGAGTAGCACACATAGCACCTGGCCCATGTTTGTATGGTCGTGCAACCTCCCTCCCGAGATGTGCACCAAGCAGAGATACGCACACATGTGTATTCTGATTCAGGGGCCTAAACAACCAGGTATCGACATGCATCTGTATCTCGGGCTGCTGATGTCATGCACATCACGAAGAACGTGTGTGAGAGTCTGATTGCCACTATCAGCAACATGCCGGATAGGACCAAAGACGGGCCAAAAGCAAGGAACGACCTGATGGAACTTGGCATCAAGGAAGAACTTCATGAGACGCCGCCGCCCGATGATGATGATGATGATGATGATGATGATGATGATGATGATGATGATGATGATGATGATGAGACGCCGCCTGAAGATACTCAAGGTCGCCACAAAAGGGTTAAGATTGGAATTGAGTGTTTCCGGCTACCTGCTTCACTCTAAGTGAGAAGGAGCTTGAGCAGTTTTTTCAACTGCCTCCTAGGAGTCAAAGTTTCTTACAGTTACTCGGGGAACATAGGAAGATATTGGGACAAAGCGAAGAAGAGGTTTAGCGGGATGAAGTCTCACGACTGTCACGTGCTGATGACGCAGATACTTCCTGTTGCGATCCGAGGGATAATGGACGAGCACGTCCGTGAGACGCTGTTTGGCCTCTGCAACTTCTTCGATGTCATCTCGAGGAAGTCGATTGGCTTGAAGAGCTCGACACACTACAAGATGAGATCGTCGTGATACTATGCGAGCTCGAGATTTACTTCCCGCCCGCATTCTTTGACATCATGGTCCATCTACTCGTCCATGTCGTGGATGACATCATTCATCTCGGGCCGACATTCCTGCACAACATGATGCCATTTGAAAGGATTAACGGTGTTATCAAAGGATTCATACGCAACAGGTCCCGTCCAGATGGAAGCATTGCCAAGGGCTTTCTGACCTATGAGTGCGTCTCTTTCTGCCAGAATTATCTACGCACCGACCTAGACGACGAGGATGACCCTATTGGTCTGCCCAGAAGGACGCACCTCAGCAGGCTTGCTGGATATGGCCACCGCGAGGGCTATCGCACCATGCATGTCAGCGCGAAGGGTCGATGTGACGACTTTGACAGGGCACACCGAGTCATGCTACAACACATCGAATTGGTCGATCCTTGGGTGGAAGAGCACAAAAGCTTAATCAAGCAGAAGTTCATTGACCTTGGTCGACCGAGGGAAGAAGGAAGACGTAACAAGAGAGCACAACTCTAGCTTCACGGCTTGGTTCAAGAAGAAGCTTCAAGACAATCCCCCCGTAGACCCGCAAACGCCTTCTAAAATAATTTTCGCCTTGTCAAATGGCCCCGGGCACAACATGTGGACATATCAGGCATACAACATCAACAAGTACAGATTCTACACCGAGAAAAGGGACATTAGCAGCGACTATCAGAACTCAGGAGTAACGATGCTATCCTATGGCGATGACGAAGCCACCGTCAAGGAACGATTTTTCAGAAGGATCGAGGAGATCTGGGAGATCGACTACGCCGGAGAGAAGGTGCCAATGTTCCATGTCAGATGGGCCAAGAGCATCCAAAAAGAGGGTCGGTATTTCACCACCATGGTTATACCGATGCCTCCGCGAAGAACGCCTCCGCAAAAATGAGCCGTGGGTACTCGCGAGCCAAGTTGACCAATGTTTCTTCATCGCTGACCCATCAAAGCCAAGCCGTGTTGTCGTGAGGAGGGGCAAGAGGAGCATCATCAGAATGGACGGACCCGCCAACGAGCAAGACTTACAAAAGAACGGCGATCTGAAGATGGAAGAGGAATTCGACAAGTACTTCGACAAGCCGACTGCTGCAGGAAAAAGGAAGACCGCCCTACCTACTAAAGGTTGTCCGTTCACATGAAGAAACCTTAACCTTTCTGGGCTAAAGTATTCAACCGCGAGGAAGAAGGGCAAGAAGATTGCAAGATACGCTAGATTTATGAAGAATATTGGTGTGTATGGATACTGCCTATGTACTTGTAAATGGATGTCCTTGTTTTAAATAAATTAATAATTACCTATGTACATGGAAATGGATGTCCTTGTTTTAAATAGATTTGTGAATGTTAAACTTAATTACTATTTGTTACAAAATATACTAGATATTAATGACAAGTATTTTGGCTAAGTGCCAAATACTAAAAAAATTGAGAGAGCCAGGAATCGAACCTGGCTGCTCCAGATGCAGCACACTGGGTCAACAACCACTACAGTAACCTTGGGTTGTTGACATAGACCAGGGCATCGTGGTTTTTGGCTAAGTGCCAAATACCAATGGCGCATATTGGGCGATATGCGCCACGAATATTTGACACTTAGCCAAAAACGCTCAGCCCAAAAATTGTGAGGCAACCAGGAATCGAACCTGGATGCCCCAACCCAGGTTTTTGCCCCACGAGTCAAACCACTACGGTAAGCCTGTGTTACTGTCACATATGAGGGCGTTGCCTTATTTGACTAAGTGTCTCATATCAATGGCGCATATTGAAAAATATGCGCCACAGATGTTTTACACTTAGTCAAAAAACCGATCGGCCCTTTCTTCTCACTCTCACTGTCTCATATAAATCCCCTTTTTTGTGTGTCTCACGCGAAGAACCCTAGCACGCCAGAGGATTTTCCCTGCCGCCACCGGAGCAGTCGTCACCGGTGGCGGCACCCCACGCAACCCCGTCCCCATCCTCTCCCTCTTCCCCTCACCCCTCACCTGCCTCCCCCTCCCTTCCCCTAATATCGACCCCGTCCCCTTGCTAGGAGAGCCCACCCCGTACCCTTGGAGTAAACCAGGAGGAGGAGCACAGGAGAAACCGAGACGGGTGAGAAGGGCCGCGCGCTGCGAACTACTGACGAGGAGAAGCGCGCACGCACCACCGGCGAGGAGCACGGTCACCGTCACCAAGAGCTCGCCGGTCACCGTCGCCGCCTCCCTCGATTGCTCGCAGTCAAGCCACCATCAGCAAGCTCCTCTGGTGATCCCTCTCTTTCCCCTCTCTCCCTCTCGATGAGCCACCATATTAATTATGTAGTTGTTTTTGTTTGAAGATTATCGATAACCCTTCAATACCCACGAGTAGTCAGTAGCAAGATGCACTAATCGCATGTTCGAACTCATTATCGACTTTGGAGAGGTAGACACATTATTAGTTAATGGGGCATGTCTGTGAACTTTGTGTCAGTGAGTGCCATGTACTCATACATGCGAGACATGATGCTTACAGAGGCAAAGTTGAGAAAACTAAGCTCCAAGGTGGTTCCAGACTTCTGGTCTCTCTTTTTCAGATAGAATAAAGTGGTTCTAGTCTCACTGGAACCCCATTCATTTTCTTACAATACAGAATTTATACAATACCCTCTTTTTTGTGTTTTGCAATGCATTAGTTTTCTTTTTTGATGCCATATATTCTGCACCTGCTATATTTGTAATTAAAGCTGAAAGAAGGCATTGTGCCACTGCCAACTAGTATAATATGTTAATTGTAATTCTTTGTTATATGTAAACCTATTTTCTTTATTGGAATTCCTAGGAAAAAGGTTCAATATACTCAAAATTCTCAAGGATACACGAAAATAGAAAACC